>KK351133.1:9150-54567 GCA_000671755.1 Glossina brevipalpis | reverse complement strand
ATGAAACACTTAAATCGACATGAAAAATTTCTGAGTGAATCTTCTTCCTCACTTAAATCCGTGTTTTCCCACTGGTCAAAATTCACTTGTGTTCCAACCTCCATTTTAGCCGAATGCAATGGAATTTCGTTTTCACAAGCTCTTTCGTTACTGAAAGATTTTGGCGGAGAAACTGCTAATTTGTTGGAGTCATTTTCAACGTAAAAGTGGTTAAACATTCTTCATAAACATTGCTTATATGTATATTATATTACGTATAAGGAAATAAAAGTAAGCAGGCATCCCTTATGTACTTCTAATCGACATTCTCTTTCCCTTTTTCTCTAGTATAAGTGAATTAGAAAATATAAAGTACATATTCGACAATAATGTGTAGCTAGCAGCTCGTAATTGGGACAAATACTCAAGACCTATATGAATGAATAAACATTGAGAAAACTACGTGTGCTTTCATTTCAATGTTTGCTCTTAATGTCAATCTTTAAGTTTGAAAGCATAATGAAAACGGCAATAACACGACCATATATGAAAACATAAATTTGTAACTTATTGCCTCATATTAACTAAATAATAATAGTGCTTTACGAATATTACGATACAAAAACGGCATATAGTAGATGGAAAGTGTTAGGCTGTGAGGACAATGAAGCCGCGTCTATATTCCCCTAAATTCAAACGTATGGAAAGCAATGTAAACGAACAGAATAAAGCCGCTCCACATATTTCTCCTTTTCTCTTAAAGACATAGATAGCAAGCTTCCGTCTTTAAGTTTCATATTTGACACCATTATCTATACGAACGTCAAGCTTAAAAGTTCGTTTTAATTAATAACGCCAAATGTAAAAAAGAAAGTAGAAGTAATGCTGGTCTTTTACATCTTTTGTCACCCATCACGTATACGTGCGAACTTAGAAATAATACGACATATTCGAAATTTATTTACGAGATATTTATTAAATATATTAAACCAACTTTTAATAATATTTAAAAGGGAAATGGCGGGACGAGAGCTTTTCCAAAAAAAAAAACCTTGTTTTAATGTCAATATCTTGCCTGCATTCCTACAAATCTTAATTTAATATTTTAATATCTAATCAAAGGCTTATCATTTTCTATAATACTGGTTTCAAAACAATGGCATCACAATATTAGATCATTAAGTGGTTTGATTTTTATAAAGCCTTTTAATTCATCATCACCGTCATTATCGGGTACCTTTCTCAGTTCGAGATGTCTGCTAAATAAAATCTATCTAAAGACGTGTACGCAAAATTTTAAGTTGCAATTCAATTTGTACAAAAATTTCAATAATAATTTAAATGGAATGCAAATGTACTAATTTGGTGGTACCTTGCACTATAAACGAAGGAAAATTTTATATTTAAGTCAAGTAAAAAAGTATACTTAAATTAAAGTACCTACTTGCATACAAATGGTACTGAATACTTGCTCTGTATAAATATAGTGTATAAATATAAGAGTGCACTATTTAAATTTTATGTAATTTTCATTTTATTCAAATGGCAACCCTGAAATTTGACAGCTTTCACCTATGGTTATTTCGATTGTTAAAAGTGGAACGTTACACAAACAAACATATTACAAAACTGGAAAAAGATAAGTGATCAAAAAGTATAAAGAAACTGGTTTGATTATACACGGAAAGTTTCCTTTGCATCGACGTATCGGTCAGTCCCTTGAAAACGTTGCTGCTGCAAACAAGAGTATTTGGCGTTGTTCCCAATAACTTCAAAATTCACGAAACACTATCTAGCGAATTTTGGCGAAAGATCTCTAACTTCATCAGTACAAAATCTATCTTACTCGGAAGTTCAAATAGGAGACGATGGGAAAAGCCGGCAATGAAACAGTGCGCACTTATTGAAGCACTCACAATATATATTTGCTTATGTAAGACTTCTTATACTGCATTTGATCAAATAATTATATAAGGAAATAAATAAATTTTGTTAAATATTTTATGAACTCAAAGAAAGTCTGGTTCGTGTTACCATTTTTTTTTTATCGAAGATATAATAAATATTTGCAATTTTCGAGTTATATTTAACTGTAAGCCTGTAATCTGTCTGTAGTCAAATAATCTTGATGTGTAGAACTAGGAATTTTTCTTTATTGAAAAAAACACACGCGCAGAAGTAAGTACATTATGTAAAATAATTTTATTTTGATTTATCTTATCTGTGCAATAAACTTGCAGTTTTTGGTTGAAATGCTGCCAAGCTTTTACAGAACAATTCACTGAAGAAGGTTATGCCTTGCAGGAAACCATTTATCATCATCAGGATGCTATACAAATACAAATTCGTAATAATTCTGCAGAAGTAGAACGTATTTTAAAGTTACTAAAATCATCATACATCAGATTTTAATTCGGTTTATAGAAGTGGATTTTGTACTTCGTTTTAATTTTTTTTTTTATTAAAAATGAATTTTCGTTATATTGTAATTTCATTCCATCTGTGTTTAAATTGAAGATGGTCTTCGCATTCATTTATTATTGACTAACTCCAAATACATAATTAAAATCAATTTCGTTACTTTCTTTTATATTAGGACATCGTTAGTTAATGTATTTCAAATAGCGGAATAAAATTATTTGTAGATCGGAGTTAAATGCAAATTATAATTTAATTTTGTTTGAACATAAAAAATCTTAAGTCAAAAAAATTGAAAATTTCAATATTAGAATTAACATCGGCGTAAATTTTTGTCAATTGAAAAATTAATTTTTATCGACTAAAAAACGTATTTGGTTTGCATGTTCCAAAACAAGGGGGAAAAATTTATTACCCGCAAAAAAATGTTTGCTTCAAATTTCGGCCTTTTTAGCGCACCTTAGTTCTGACTACATGAAATGAATTTCTTCTGGGAACTTACGGTCTAGAATCCTAGCTATTGATTTAATACATCAGGATAAGTATTTCTGTTCATCTAAAAGTGATTCGAAACAAAAACGTGTTAATGTGGCTCCATTGAGGGGAATATTGAGTAGGTATGAGGCTGAAAGCGATTTGAAAACTTCCAATGCTTCCACCAAGAAATTGAAAGTTGGAGATAAAGTTTTTGTTATTGTGTACCGATTGTTTAATTTAGAAGTAAAGTTTCATTAACTTATTTTATATTCTTTGAAATGTAAACAATATTTTCGAACGAAAAGAATAAAATATGAGGTTTAGATACAATTGAAAATAATAACAAAAAAAAAAAATAACTAGAAGCGTTTTATCTGCAAATTTGATTAAAAAGTATAACTGAATCTGAAAAACTATAAAAAGCCCGGCATTTATATGACTACCTAATAGAAAGCAAATAATCCGAATTGCTGCCACTTTTAAACCATATTGTTCCACTTCTCTATATGGTAAATTAGAAGAACTCCGAATAGATTTATTATCATTGCAAAAAAAGAATGCATAATGGAGAAATCAAATTGGACAAAGACCGTGAGCCAATAGCCACGAGCCATTACAACAAGAACACAAACAATAGTAGCCGCTAAGGTTGCAAAAAAAAAAAAAAAAGAAAGACTTTACTAACCAGTACTCTATTGGACAGACATATTGTGTATACACACATACGTACATAGGTATCGTACAATGAATACACACTGTCATACAAATTGATTCATAACGCGGAAATTGAAGACACACAACAACAATTCAAACAATGCTAACCATCGCAACTCACTAACAAATGCTAAACAACACGGCTAAAGAATGATACTTAACCGCATAAAGAAAGCGCAAGGTCGCCAAAGGTGAGGCAATATCGCGCCAAACGTTGATTGAGTTGTGTTTGTGTATAAACATGCTTAAAACAGTAGCAGCGGTAGCAGTTGTAGTAGCAGCCACATTTACAGCATTTACAACAACCAATAACCGATGTTGTTGATGTTTATGTTTTCTGTGTTCTGTCTGCAAGCGCCTCTTTTGTCTCAGTGATTATCATGAATGAATATTATTGTTATTCTTTTTGCTGTTACTACTACTACCAACCTAACTGCTGTTATTGTTGTTGCTGCCGCTGTTCTGCTAGACTATTACTGTTAACAAACATTATGTGCCTACATAAATAGCAGACAATCATAGAACACACATGAATCTACTTGGGCGCAAGTGCAGCCTTAATGCAATTGCTTGCACGTAAGCTACAAAGCAAGCGCAACAGCTACTTGGATATCAACGTCATCCACAGTCATCTTTAAAGCACCCAAGCACATATGAGGCCATAAAACGTGTTGCTTTAATCCAAGCAACACCACCAACAACATATAGTACACCAGAATGCCAAGTGAAATAGGATAAAATAACCACGAAAACAGAAGTTGCAAGCTTCAAGCTTAAGCCTATGTTCTATGCACTACCGCAATGCACATACTTTTCCGACAGAAGCGCATTAAGATTAAGACAAAGACTTATCCGTACACAATTTTCATGTCTCGGATTATATTTACAAACCCTATACTTTAGCATAACATAACATTCACTCACCATAGCTGACAGACGAGTAGACAGACGTAAAAAAAAAAACAAACTCACGGTGTGCGGTAATAGAAATCAACACTTGTACACATCATGTACATATATGTATATCTATATAAGTATTGGTTTCTTGTTGACTGTAGTATGTACGGCGGTGTGTGTCTGTATATATGTGTGACATTGTTTTCTAATACATATAGTAGAGACGCACATACATACACAACTGTATAAACAACGGTTTGTGGAAGCCTGTGTGCATATGCGTGCCGATCGCATGCATATTGGGTGGGGCAGTATTTGTAAAAGGCGGACAGTTCTAGATGCCATTTGAAGCGCAGAAAACTTCATTAAAACATCAACATGACTTTATGAGTTTTGTCTCGTGCCTGATGTCTTTACTTTGCCTCGTTGTTAAACAATTACAAATACTCGTATGTCGTAATGTTTTTTTAATTTGTATGAACGATTGATTGATATTAGATAATAATATATTTTAGTTCAATTTAAAAACGATCCGCTTACAAAATTTTCTGGAGTTGAAAAAAAGTAATGGCCTAATGGCATTCTAGAGTTTTGAAAACTCGATATGGTTTTAGATTCTGTTCTCTGAATATCAGTTTACTTTACATTGATTGAGTACTTTTGCTTAGAAAATTTCACATTCTGAAAATAATTTCTATTATTTAATAGGATTTTGACATCGTTTGGGCATTAGTTTCTTGTCTAGAATGCCAATGTCGAGCAAACAACGTTGAGAATGAGGTACATGAGAGAGTTATTACCTCTGGCTTTCAATTGGTATTATGGATGTGTGTATGTCGGTAGTGCGACAATTCAGCTATATGGTATTGGAGAAGGAAATAAATTAATACAATCTATCAGATGTTTTTTTGATAGTTAACATTACTTCAAAAGCTCTTACATGACATAAATTTCAACACCATAGTAAAAGTATTACTTCTTCTTTTCTTTTTCAGGGAATCTTTATTAACTTCGCAACGAAAGAACTTTTAGCCAAAAAAAAAAAAAACACACACACATAGGATTCGCCTACAATACAACGTAAACTGAGAACACTCCTGCTTAAAAACTATAGCAAATACAAAAATTCCCACAAATATTGCGCTAGTTATCTCGCAGTCTCTGTGTAAAAATGGAAAGGAACGATAACGTTCACCGAATAGACTTTTGTTACTTCTTTCTATTAGTTTACATATATATATATATATATATATATATATACGTTCCGTTTCTCATGAATACTAACTATACACAAACAGAGACGGTTGGAAGGACAGACAGACAGACACAGTCTGCCGTTCCAACAGTTTCCGGTCCTTTCTATTCAATTACTAGATGTAATTAATCCGATTATTGATTTATTTATTTATTATTTAATTCGCGACAACGCAAATTCCTAAAACCATACGCTCATCTCAACACAGTAAACCACAAAAATAATCTTTTCCGACGAAGATCTCAATTTTTGCATTGAATATTGCATTGATTTTCACGTCTTATCCACTTAAGTTTCGCATAAAAAAAATTCAATTTCGTTACATTTCCTCGGGAACAAATTAGATAGAGTCCCAGCTTTATTGAATGCGCTTAAGTGACAAACAATTAATAAGCTTTCGCTTTTATAGTTATTTTCTTCCAAAGGTTTTAACGTACTGCACCGATCGAAAAGCATCGAAATTCAGATCAATTCTTCTTAAAAACAAATTATACAGATATAAGTTTTTAACTTCATTCAACTCTTCGGAATGAATACGATATAGAGAATCAGGCACTACGTCTTGGCTATCTTTTTGGTGTTTAACTTAAGAATCTAAACCTTGCAGTTACAAAGACACATTTTCACGTTGTATCGAAAAGAGACGAGAAAAATCTGGACTGTGCAACATCGGAGTCGAACGTAGCTCCTCTTTAAGGTCTTCAAATGAAATTTTAACTTCCGTTGAACATTCAAAAATTTTCTTTTTCTCTAAGATATCTTTCGAGAGAATGAATAAGGAATCAAAATTTTACATAAAACATTGAGCTGCTTTCACAACATTATTACAACTTTTCGGTGATTGCAATTGTTCAACTTCTCCGCGAAGATTTTCAAATATTTATGTTTAAATATTTGCATGAAGCTTTTATGTAAATTTCTTCTTGGATTTAAGCTAATTGAGCGGCATTTTGAAAATGAAATTCTGGAATATCAAACTTTTTTTTTAGCCTTTTACATCCCAATATCGTATATTCAAGAGTAAGAATTTCTGGCTTCAAGCAACATTCACTCTGAGTTTTGAAATTTCCAAATTAAAAAAGGGAGAAATGAAGCAATGAATCATTATGATGTCCATTTTTATTCTATTATCATAAGCAAGCGAGAATTTACTTAAAGAATCCACTGAGTTCTGGAGAATCTAATGAAAAATCAGTCACAACCTTCCACTGAAGAACAACTGACTAAACACCTTATCATTTTGCAAAACAAAGTAGTTTGAAAGGGCTGCTGATGCTATATTTGTTCTGGAAGGTTGTAAATCACCAAAAAACTATAATATTTTCATAATTACTCTTACTCCACACTAAAATTCGTAATTTTTCATATTCTGCACCAAAATTCATAATTATCCATACTCTACAATGTAATTGATAATCATCCATACACTTGGCTACAATTTATAATTATCCATACTCTACTCTCTCTCTCTCTCTAAACGACTTTAAGAAAAAATTCAAAAAAGTTATATGAGAACATCAACCTTCCTAAGCTTTATTTCTTTAACTGAACTGAGTTAGACTTTAATGAACGTTTTATGAATAAAGATCGATTTATTTATTTATAAAATGGTCAACAAATGAGGAACGGCAGACGACGTTAAATCAATAAAAACAGAAAATCTTATATGAGGATATCACTCCGTACGTGCTTTATTTCTATTTCCCAATGTCATTATTTACGCATTGGGACGAATTCGTTTCAGTCCTTTTCACTTAAAAATGGAATACGTTTTGTTCTTTGCAAGTCGTTTCAGCTGCCCTTTTCAATTTCTAAAGCTCTACTTTCGCTTTAAGATTTCTTAGAGTTATTTTAAAAATTATAAACTTATTTATAGACGGTTCATGGTCGTTTTCGCAATTCATATTTATATATATCGACAACCCAAAAATCTCTGGGCCAAACCACATTTTCCTGTCTGAAGGCTTGTGACAGTATACTTTGTGTATACTTTTCAACCCTTCGCGGATATGGTGAAAAGCAGAGTCAACAGTTCAATAAAAAAAAAAGCCACCTTTGAATACTTATCAGCCACAGATCAGACATCTTTACTAAATTTTAATGAAATCCCTCGGACCAGATGAAAAAGTTGAAAAACTTTTCAAGATTTGTCAATTTCTTCACATGATCCTCGGACATTCTCAGGTATAAAACAAAAAAAGAAAAAAATTCTTTTAGTAACTTTTCAATAAAACTCTACACAATTAAATTGTGGCTACGAATAAAAACATTTGTCTCTTGTCAACACCTTATAAAAATGGTTAAGCTGGCATCGATAGCAGCCAAATGTAAAAATGATCTTGAAATGAATTAAAGAATGCTGAGAAAACATACATATTCATGTATGTGGTGATGATGAGTTTAACTGATGATGTACTGGACACTTGCGTACCAAATAATTGGTAAAAATAATCGAATCGAGTGGAGAGTACACTTAATTACTTGTATTTGCTGTATGGCTAAAAAGGAAGTACGTGGAAATTCCAAAACACAAAACTAGCAGTTAGAATTTCTTGAGAACTCATAATTATAAAAACACTAAACAAGTTGTTAAACTTGAGAATAATTATACATAAATAAATGTGCGGCTGTGTACGTATACACCAATGAACAGACCGTCAAACACACACTAAACGAACATAGCCGAGTCTAGACTTGGTGAGTCGCGGGACAGTGGAAGGAGTTAAGTAGAGTTTAAGTTTAAGGCTGCTTGCGCTGCCACAACAACGCATTTAAGACTCATTAATGTGGCGACATTAGTAAAATAGAAAAATCGACAATGCATCGTTTTATTTTTTTTTTTTTTTCTTTATTTTCTTCTGTTCATTTCATTTTTTTTTTCTGTTTTGTCTCTGTTCCAGTTGTTGATTTACAGACAAATAGTTGTCACATAGGCGAAGAAGAACGTAGCTCGGCAATGGCCAATAGCAACAATAATAACAATGGCCAAGAGTTTATCGACACCATTCGACACCAGTGAATAAACAAACACTTGCAACAAAAACAGTAAGTTGAAGAAAACACAAGCGAAAAGCAAAAAAGTTGTAGAGATAGTAGAAAAAACGGAGCGTTTTCAGCATTTTTAGTTAATTTACCGAGAAAAGCATTTGAAATTCTCAAATGCACATTTTTTTGTACATGTCACCATTCTGTGTAGACGAAAGCATATTAACGAAGTGATTCTGTGTGTGTGTGTGTGTGTGCGTGTGTGCAAAGCGAACAGACAAATGGACGAACAACAGAGGAAAGATCTGCTGAGAAGAATACGTTTGTATGGGGCCACAAACTAAAATCAAGTCGATCATTTATGGCATTTTATTTAGCGGCTAAAAATGTTGCAAATACTATAAACGAATACATAAACGGACACACACACACACAAACACTTACGTACATACATACATACATAGATACACACACACGCAAGCAATTACAAACAATTGCATATGATGTGACTACCACTGTTTTAGCAATTTATTTATGACATTTTTCTTTTTCTTTTTTTTTTTCTTCGGACGACAATTTATGCTGCAATTGTACGTTGCATCAGTGCCTCTTTGCCGGTGATGTCTGATATAGTGCCGTGTTTTGTTGTGTTGTTTTTCGTGATGTAATGTCGTCGAGAGTGGCCAAAGTCATGCCTCAAAGTCAAAGCCAAATGCCATATTCATCAGTTTTCAACGCAGAGAGATCGACAAATGAATAAATGAACAGCCGGACAGACAGACTAAATCTGTTGACCATATAATAAGAAGCAAAAAGACATTTTCAAAAAATTCACAATACAACGCACATAGATTAGTTATCGTTATTGGAGCCACACCATTCATATGCCTATGACGATATATATGTGTGCACACACAGATAATAGCACACACTCGAAAATAATTTTATAAGAAATGTGTCAGAACGATATTCAAAAATTTCCAATAAACGTTGTCTAGTACTAAAAACACATCTAATTTTAAGTTCAATACTGTTTAAGGAGACATGATACGATAAACGCGCAAAAAATTACATAAAAATTGCATTAGAATGCAAAGAGTAGTAAAAAGGAAAACTGATTTGTGTTGAGGTCAACAAACGAAGTAGTCATGTAACTCAAACGGATTGTGCTCTCAACAAACATCCAGTACTTGGAACAATATAATGTGCCTTCAAGCATCATATATTCTTCTTACGTCAAATAATTATTTTCTGCAAAATCTTGTGTAAGAAGACATTGTGACGTATATGGGATTTTTTAATATGAGGCACAGCCGCAAAACTTCCGCAAAAAAGGGGTCCTTTCATCACTACTTTCTAACTTCTTATTTATTTATTTTTTTTGTAAGTGAATAGTGTCGCTATAATTAATATATTTAGAATTTCTGCTAAAGGTCAGGCCCGTTCTACAAAAAAATGGACGAATGCTTCTCCAATTAGTTTCCTTTCTATTCTTTTTTAATTGGAAATCTTTTCAAAAAAAAAAAGGATAATAGATGAACATAATAAGTAAGAGTTTGGGCTTGTTTCTGTTTGGCAAATATTATAAAAAACAATCTCACAGTGTAACAGTGTGACCACGAATATATAAAGAAATGCATATTTATTGATTCATGTTGCTCTAGTGTACCAGGCAGGTAGATGTTACCAAATATGTTTATTACGGAAGTAAATCAAAGTTGCCATTTGTATTGAAAGGTGTTGCCCAACACTCAAACTTCATTTCATGGAAAGCATTTTAACGCTATTATTGGCTCACAAGTTTCAAAGTTTATGAAGATTGGTAAATGATTCGTATTCCCAACTGGAATTCGTACTGTTGATCATATTCTTTCTAGAATTAAGTTTATTTAACTTTCTTACCAAGATATAAATTTACAAATTAATGTTTATATTCTGTCTCAAGAAAGGCATTTCTCTGTTACGTATAAACAGTTTCGTTTTCCATATAATCAACAAAAAAATCGGCAAATGAATATGGTTGGTTATCGTAACAGGCCAGTTCTGATCACTTCGTTATTGAGTGCTGAATGTTTCCGCAAAATTTTAAATAAGTAAGTTTAAATGGATCGACAGTGGGCTCCCTTACGTCTGCTTTTACTTTTTGGATGTATTTACATTCTTATTAAATTAGAGCCCTTTTCAATAATTTAATTCAAAGTGAAAGTTTATTGTTAACTAGTAAATTAAACTATTTGCTTTCTCGTGCGATTAGTTTTTTCCTTTCCTTTCCTTTCCTTTCCTTGCATTTCCTTTCTTTTCTTTTCTTTTCTTTCGTTTTCTTTCCTCTTCTCTTCTCTTCTTCTATATCCTTTTCTTTTATTCTCTTTTCTTGTCTTTTCCTTTATTTACTTTTTTCTTTTCTTTTCTTTTCTTTTCTATTATTTTCTTTTCTTTTCTCTTCCAATCACTCCGCTTCCCTTACTTATTCTCTGCTTTTCTTTACTTTCTTTTCATCCCGTTTCCTTTAACTCCTTTGCTGTAATATTTTTATATTTTCTTGCTTTCCCTTTCCTTTCCTTTCCTTCTTTCGTTTCCTTGCTTATCTTTTCTTTTCCCATCCCTCCGTTTCCACAGACAGATGTTTATTTGAGATTTAAATATGTTACTTTGTGATTTACAGTTATTTTATACAAAACGATTTATTATTGTTATTATTCTACATATTTATACTTTTTTACAATTTAAACTTAGCTCTCCGCTGTGTACATGTGAGTCACATTCGATATAAGATCATCTTCGAATATTTTTTACTAGTAATGATTTTAATTATTTACCGTTATTTCAACGTGAGTATGACAATACTCAGTTGAACGTCATTGATTAGACTGATAACAAGTGTTGACATGTTCGCAAGCAGTTAATTTAGAATCAAATTTTGTTTTTGCACTTAATTATGTTCTTTTTTTTATATTTTTAGATGGTAAAGCAAAACCCTTAGCTCAAGCGTTAAGAGAAAAGAATTCTAACGGCCGTTTTTTAACAGAGCTTAAACCACTTGAAGACAAACTACTTAATCAGAGTTTGGATTCAATTCATAATGCTGCAGAAAGAAGAGCTCCTGTATTAAAGCAAACAAAATTGTGTTTACGAAAATCATTGAAGAGAACGTCACAGCATCAAGATGGGTTTGCATCAGCAGATCAACTTGAAACTAAAACTGAATTATTCATAATGCCCTTACCCAAGGTCAAACATATTCGCAGCATAAGTAATTTGAATACTACAGTATGCGGTGGAGAAGAACAACCAAGCACAAGTCGGGCAGGTAAAAGCAAATCTAATCTAAATGAGGAAAAGAAAGATGACATTAAAATAGCGAAAGTCACGAATCCTATGAATCAACGTGGACGTAAGATGGTGGCTTTAACAGGTGGAGTGGATTTTCTTATAAAAACATGTAAAGTATATAAAAATTTAGATGCATTGTGGAATGTCTATGGTAAGTACCAAAATATTTTTAAAAACACTTAAGTATTCATTATTGATATTTAAGGAAAACTGATAAGATACACTAAAGGAAAAATACGTTTCGAATACATACTGTTAATGCGGAATGTCGATGGCAGTGGTCCTGTACTTCAATGCGTCTATTTCGATTTCAACAATACTTTAGAAGATTTTTCTAATGGTTTGTAAAACTTTTTTGAATATTTAAAGTAAATTTATAAAAAGATTCTGAATAACTTTAGGTTGTTTGATGCGGGCTGTCGGTAAATTTAACGATATTAATCGTTTAAGAGCTTTCAAAATTAAACTAGTTGATCCGCTTTCGTTGAAGCCGGCTTTTCTTCATCGTATACAAAATGTAAACTCTTTTGTTTTATTGCAAGCTATGGAATCCGACGAAAATTAGTATAGATAAGAAAGATACGAATAAATATATGTGAATACAATAAAATTAGTAATCAATATGTAAAGAAAACATCTTACAGTTCGAAGCTTATTCATTTCCCGGATTTTAATAGATTAGAATACACGTCGTTAAGTTAAAAGTCAGACATCTTCTTTGCTGATAATAATGCAAGTTTTCACAGAAAATTTGGTATATCATTAGAGCAAGTACCTCATTGCCTCAATTTATTAAATATTAGAAGGATAAAATTACCGAAAAGTTTGTCATATAAGTGCATGGATTTTTGCACCGATCACCGAAGGTGAAGGTCATTTTGTTTGCCATGTCCAGAAGGAAACTTAAAAGACCCCATAAAGTATATATATATTCTCTTTAAGCATCAAATTTAGAATCGATTTAAACATGTCCATCTGTCCGCCTTTCCATCTGTCTTTTTGTTTAAATATGTAATGTTTGCCTTCTCCTGGCCGCAAAGATGAAGATATCGGCTTCATATTTGGCAGAAACATTGGAAGTTCTTTCATATACGTTGCTATTGGAAATAAACCACATCCATCACAGGCCACATCTACAGTGTAAAATAAGCTGAAAACACGTCTGTTTCCTGTCTGTTTGACTCAGTACTCATAGACTGCAAAATAAAAATTTCCACGGTATTCTATAAAAATAAAAAATTTAAAATTTAATTTTTCTCCTTTTTTTAAGATAAATGTGGATATAAAAAGATTTGGCATAACTCTTGCTTCTAGAGCATCAGTTTTTGCCTTCAGTTGTAGATGCTTTATATCCATCTGTATATATTTGGACTTCATTCACTACATTGTGCCATTCATCCACTATATTGTGCCATTCAGTCCACTCATTTTGCGGTGAGATGGCATCCCTTTTTCTTATTTTAATTTGGCTTTGATTTATTTTTCTTGACTTCCATTTAATGCTTTTCTTTCTCAAGGCTGCGTGACAATCATATTTGGAAATAATTGATTTGATTCGAATTCTTTTAAACAATAAATCTGTTCAACTGCAACGGTTGAATTTTCTGCTAAATATTTTTTATAAACAGTGTAACTAATC
Source organism: Glossina brevipalpis (assembly GCA_000671755.1). NCBI lineage: Eukaryota > Metazoa > Arthropoda > Insecta > Diptera > Glossinidae > Glossina > Glossina brevipalpis. The sequence goes on along the minus strand of KK351133.1, from coordinate 40,873 downwards.
TGCCTCTTTTTCTAATAATTTACTTGATAAGTAATGTTTAGTTACGGTCGCGCCGTAACAATTAATGTATTTCACTGTATAAAGTTTAGGAAAGTAAGACCGAATGAAGAGAGAGAATCTTGAAATATTAAAATTCCGCTATAAACGACAGACTAATTGTGTGTGGTAGAGGATTCACTATCATCTCCAAAATAAGGTCATTAAGTGGAGTTTCACTTTTTTGTCTCAATTCCGCGATTAACGGAAGAGGACACTGAATAGCTGCGGACTCATTCGTTGGGCAAGAATATGTATGTATACTTCATAGAGTTTCTGAGGTAGCTTCCCGAGACAAGTCCAGACATATGCGATTGGTTTTACGTGAGCACCTACATATTAAAGTTTAATATCACAAGAATTACACGAACTATCAATAGAAGAATAACTTCCGAAGCTTTCCTCCTACATTCTGAAAAACACCTGTCGCTAAGCATCGGTTGGTGAAGCCTTAATCTCCTTTTAGCCGTCAAGTCATACCGCAAGAACATTTCCTCAGAAGATAATTTACCTAATCCCCTAGACAAGCCTAATATACACTTATGTAAGAATTATCAAATCCATCTATTACTACGTTTGTGGACAATGGTAAGAGAAAATAGCACTTATTACCCACCGTATAGGCAAGCGACAGTATCCAAAACATAGATGTAAAAGAGTCCGAATGTTCGTATCCCCTGTTCAGCAGTGTTGCAATTCTTACCATGCCACTTCGGTAACAAAATATTTTATTTATTTTGCTTAAAAGTAGGCAATAAAGTTTTTACATAAAGATATACATTTCACACACACACACATTTCTGAATTTGCTCGCAACTAACAAGTAGATACACTTTTAATCTCTCAATGATTTTACTTCAATCATTCCCCCATAATGGACTTGATCATCATCAGTAACAATAACAAAGGAATAAAATATGTTTAATTAGTATTTTTTTGTGTTTTGTTACTGAAAAAAATTGGTTCTCATCAAAGCCAAAGTGAAAAAAGCAATTTTTTCTCAAAAATTAAAAAAGGGATAAAACAGAAATAATATATCAGACATAACAATGGTCTTATTTAGAAAAAAAAAAAAAAAAAAAGAAAAACAGAAAAATGCGTTTGATTGTAGCTTTACGCACACAATACACGCATAACACAGCAAAAGTGTGAGTAATATTTAAATGTATGAAAACGGACTCGTGGGTGAATACATATATGTTTACATGTACGTATGTATACATGCATGTATGGATTTGTAAAGTATGTAAATGGATAAAATGTGCAATAGAAAGGGATCGGTTATGCACAAAATACCACTTCAACTACAAACTTTAGCAAACTAAACCAAACTCAACAACAATATCAACATTAATATGACGACGAAATGAAATGAAATCCGTTTTAACTCTTGTCTGATGGCAAACCAGTAGACATCACCTCTCATCATCTGAACATCAACAGTAGTAGCAGCAGCAGTACCATCAGCATCATGGAATAAGTTGGAAAATAAGCTAAACAATAGATATGTAATACATCTGCGTGCTTTTGCGTAAGCGTATGTATGAGTGTTTATGTATGTGCTCGCACGTACACATACGCACGTACAAATAACGCAACATAACAATTCAAAACATGAGTGCATTTCAAATAAAACAAAACTCTACAAAAATGCGTTCGCTCTAAATGCAAAAATGAAAATAAAAAAAATAATAAAAATATAAAAAAAAATCTAGAAAATTAAAACAAACCAAACCAAAACGCATGATGAAGATTTACGCATGATGAGATTTTGGTTGTGGCTGACAACAATTTGCTTCTTTTTTTATTTTTCATCTATTTTTCCTTTTTTTGTTTTTTAATGACACACAAACACAGGGACACATGTCCATGCTACGTAATCCCACTTGTTCGCCATCTTCATCATCATTATCATCATAAGCTTTAGTGCAGCTAGCAAGCAATAAGTAGCAATATCACCAACAACATCATCAGATTGAGATTCAGATGCAGTGACGCATTTAAAAACATTTGATGGACGGCAATGATAACCGAACATGCAACCAACCAACTTTTTTACGCAGTTTTAATATTTGAATTGTGTGTGCAATCGTTATTTTTTCTGTTTTTTCTATTTTTTAATTCCGTCTCTCCTACCATTGTTTACTTGCATTTATGTAGATGTAGATGTAGAGGTACATGCAGCATAGCAGTTGCCTCTTGTCGTCCATTTCATTGTAGTGCATTGTATTTGTTGCCATGTTTGGTTTGCCAATTGTCAATGTTCTCAAATGTAGACCGTACCACGGCGCATACATACATACATATGTACATACATACATACATACATACATACATATGTCATACACACATAGATGTGCGTAAGCAAGTATCCTGTTTGCCAACGCATATACAAATCCTGATGACAATTTTAAAAAATGCAATACATGCTAAATGCATCCCCGCTTTTAAATCCCGAATCCATTGCTATTGCTGTCAAGTTGGTGTGAGAATAATGGCACTACTACTCAGTTCCGTGCGTAATTATTGCTTGTTGTTTAAGTGGGTATGTGTGCACGCGTATGTTCCAGCTCGAGCGTGTGTGTTTGTATGCGTATGCGAGTGTATGTGAATTCTCTCTTTATATTTGCATTTTTTTTTTTTTTTAAGTTTTATTTAGTCCATCTCATCAACATCATCATCTATTCTCGTCGTTTGACGTTTTGCTATTAGTGCTGAATAAATTTGTTTCTGTATTTTTTATATGAATCCATCATCCAAGAGTGCAATGAATTAGTTATTCAATTTGTAACAACAAAAAATTCTGTTGTTGAAATAATTTAATATCAAACGTTAACTTTTTGTAAGAGTATTTGATTTCATGGTAAGAAATAAATGTAAGAATCTTTGAGCTATCAAAACGGGCTTAATACTTTTTTAAATATCTAATGTGCTTTCGTATACATAGTAAATATGTTTTGAAAGATAACAAATCGGAAGCAGTTACTACGTATATTCTTTTTTGAACTTTCACACGTATCGCTTTATATAAATTAACTTTTCATCTATATTTTCTCAAGTAAGCAAAGCTCTTTCGTAGTCTTAGACTTTTAATAGAATCTCTTAATTTTTCTCATTACAATAATTACAAGCCTTTACTGTGTCAGAGAGAGAAGAACAAATTTTAAAATCAATTTGATGGGTATCCAAAATATGACTTAACATCAAGAAGCAATTTTCACTTGTTTTTGGTTTTTTTTTTTTTTTTTTTACAAACACATGCCTGCATATTCAGTAATTTTATACGCTATGCATGGATACTTGAATGTGTGAGTGCAGCTTCCACTTGAACGCAATTTTGTTATTATATCCTTTTGCAATTTGTGGCATATTAAAAGTGTTCTTTACTCTGGTTTATTCATTTTCTCTTCCGTTTTTTTTTTTTAACAAAATGTATAAATGAAAGAACTATAAGTTAATAATAATAATAATAATAATATAATAATTAAATTAACATCATTAGCTTGAAATTACTTTGTGTTTATGTTATATAACAATGCGTAGCATTTTTAAGATATCACTTTTGTTCAAATTAATAATCAAATAAAGAACAAAAAAAAATGAATCGATCAATAAGTATTTAGTTATTTTCAACATTTATTTTTACGCAAGTGAAGCAATACAAAAGAAAGGGGTGCCGTTCAATAGAGTTTGCTATCAATGGGAATTTATTGTTGCGAACCTATTGAGAGAGCGAGTAATCTATAAAGCTCCGTCGGGAAAACCCTCTTGTCTTCCCATAATCATTTGATCACGCCTTGCAAATTCGCATACTCTTTATGTTGGGCTAAGCGAAAGCCAAGCGAAAAAGTCTACTCGATCTTTTTTCTCAGTTATATGATCGTTTGCTTACCCATATGGACATGCTTACATCGATTGTAAATTTGATGCTTTTTTAAAAATATAAACACTTTATATGGATCCTGGTGTTACAAATATATATATTTCAGAGGCCGTAACTATACTATTGTTTCTATAGCGGCGTACTTGTAAGCGATTTCTTGCAATGAAGTGTCAGTACATAGTTCCTTCATGTTTTAACTTAATATCGTTTAATTGTAAGTTGTAGCTTATTGTCCTGTTTTTATAATCGTGTTATTATCGTTGACATATCAATTTCATATTCAATCTTAATCTGTGGCTCTTAACTAAGCATATATATATATATTAATTTTAAGAATTTCTTTTTCACTTTTTTGATCGCGTACTATCAAATAATGGATAGCCGCGTAGAAAAGCAATCTATGCAAACGTTGTCATACCGACGAAAATATCTACACCTGTTATCAACGAAAGACAAATCTAGTAAACGACCTTCCCCCTTGGCTAATGGGTATAAAAATGTTGCTAATATTTAAAAGTTCATATCCCTTCCATTGCTGAGATTTAGTTTAAAAACAAATTTTTATTTTATCCATTATATGATCCGGAAAACGCAGGTTATTGAGAAACTCTTTTACGTAATCTTCTCATTTATATTTATTTATATAACTCATGTAGGAATTGAAAAAAACCCAAATGCTGCATAACTTACATAGTTGCTGAGGTGAATTTATTACGCAATAATGTCAGTTTGCATGTGTTACGCACATTTCTGGTTTAAATTAATCTTAATTTCATATCACAATAAATTTTCACAAATTTTACGCACTTTTGTTCTATAGCGATAATCAACACATTTAAACGGCTCTGATTTCCGCTTCCGTTGCGCAAATATACAGAGGTGAATGCCGAAGGAAAAAATGCACAAAAAACAATAATAATAATAACAACGTTAAGGTATTGTTTAAGCAACGGATACGGAAATGTTAAGACATTTGTTATTTTGAAAACGATTTTAGTGTTGTGTAATTTTATTTTCTTTTCTTTTATTTTACATTTGTTTTACTTTTTTTTCTTTTCCAGCCACTGATTAGTAAATTTCATTGGAGTACCCACCTCCAATATGCGATATATAAAAAGCAAATAGGGTCACTTACAGTGAACTATAACAAGTGCGTAACTTATAAATTGAAATAATATTTTGTATAAAATAAATGAACGCAACCGACACCTCAAGCTAAACTTCCTTCTTTTTTTTTTTTGCTTTGTTTCGTAAGAGAAATAAGTGTGTGGTCTAGCTGCGGCATGGTTTAGTTGCATTACGCAGTGCGTAAAGTTAAACCGAGTGCAAAAAAAAGGAGAATGTTTCAGAAAACTTTTAAATAGAACTTAATTGAAGCGACGATAGCAAAAAAACGAATGTAAAATGTTGCGATAAAAACTTTTGGTAAACCCAATAACATTAAAGGCACTAATATCACACAGCTACCTTTTATGCTAATTAGGCCAAAATTACCTATTCGAATAAGTTCATACATACACTGCATAGCTTCATATGTTTTTCATAATTATCATCTTAAACAGAAAGTTAAGATCATCATCTTTGTAAAATAGTTTGAAGAGCCTAAATATCTTAATTAAGAGCCTAGAAAAATTAACTGAATAATCATGTTGTCAGTAGCTGATCATTTGAGCTTTAAAGGCCAAATAAAACAAATTAAGTTTAAGTTTAAGTTTAAATTTATTTACTTTTAAATCTTAAATCCCAGAATAAATTTGAGAAAGAAATTAAAATTAAATTAAAACTAAAATTAAAATCTAGTGCTACAGAGTCTCTTACGGCACGAGTTAATTATGATAACAAAAAAATTAATAAATAAATACATAAATATAAAAGAATAGATAAATAAATAGTCCAGCTTGGGCATATCTATACATTATAAAACACATTTACTGCCATCTTAAACGATCTCGGACTTACGACCGTCTTGATAGTAGGTGGCAACGAGTTTCACAACTTTACCGCATTAATATAGAATAGTCTTGACGATGACAAGTATTTATGATCAGGCAAAATTTGATTCATAGTTCGTTCAGATTTAACCAACCGAATTTTCTTATATAAGTATCTTGGTATTTGAGTGTGAATTAGCTTATGAAGGGAAACCAAATTTCGGATGTTAAAGTACGTAGGAGGATCAGAGTTCAAGATGTTCACCGATAATTGAGATACCTTGTCATACTTACGCTTATTATAAACTTATTAGCCACCCCCTGTATTTTCTTGTTGGAAACATAATCAAGTTTCCCATATACGTTCACTCCATAAGATATAAGTGGCACAACCAAACATTTAACCAGACGCAATTTGATGGGCGTTGGAAAATTATTTACCTTTATTTGAAACAACGTTATTTATTTATGAATTTTATTTTATTTGAGTACCACAAACTGTTATATTATTCCAGCAAAACCATAATCCCATCTTTATAAATTTCTATGGGTTTTGATTAAAAATGTTGTGGTTTTTTATTAAGGCCTTTTTAAAGTCACTTAAAGTCACCCGGCTAACTCCGCAAACATTGAAACAAATATCTATCGTTGACATGAATGTACTAATATCCCACAGTCAAGTTCTTTGAATATTTCACGAGCCGAGGCCGTAAGCTCTGGAGAAACTAGCTTATGATATGAGATGCTCCAGGAAACACAATAAATTTATGGTTCTCATATGCAATTTCTGTGCATACTTTGCAATAAACTCTGAATGTCTTTGATTTCAATCTTTTCCGTGTTCAACTTATCCATAGTTATCGTGACTTACTAAACTCTTTAGAAATGTTCTGACAACAACTCAATTGAGCTTTTCTTAAGTCGTGTTAGTCGAGCTTCCTTTTCTAGCCAATTTTCTATGAATCTGTAATCTCTTGATGAAGACATAATTCTTGCTACACTTCTATCAGAAAGTGTTTCATACAGCAGCTTATTGAAGGCAGCAAAATGCATTGATCTGAATCGTCTTTGCACTATTGTTCTTGATAATATATTTCATCCATAAGTATCCCAAATTCCTCAAGATTTGTCTGTCTTCGATAGCATACGTCCGCTTGAGTTATATAAATCAGTCATCATCTGGATTTATAGGTCTTGCATTTTAAAACCTTCAAAGTTCAATCAAAATCAAGGTTTACTGAGCACTGCCTCGATTCACATAAATTAGAAAATAGAGATTCATTCGTTGATTTCGGGTTTTGTTCGACTGTAGGCTACGTTTTAATCTGCGTATTTAAGCTTTCCAGCGAACTCGACGATTCATAAGTTACAAAAGGATTAGATATGAGTTTGATAGGACGAATACTTGAGCATGCATCTATCGTGGGCTCTCCGTTCTACAGGTGTTTTAGATAATTCTATAAAATCGGTCGAAAAGCAGTTCCAACTTCCGTCTTTAAGAATTCGCATTGGGATCTGTTGATTTGCTTGCCATTTTATGAAAGTAGATTGCCTTGCATTTTAGCCTTATCTTCAGTAAAGAGAACGATAGATTTAATAAATTGAGATAAACTTCAATGTCCCTAGAGCTACTTTTAGAATTTCATAAAAGAGTCAAGTAAGTGAAGATATACCTATGGACTTTTCATTGCCAGTTTTTGTGCAAAAAGTGCGAGTGTATTAATTAGTGTACGATAACATTTGATGTACACTTTACTATGAAATTTATTAATTAATTTGAAATTTTGATTTAAGTTTACCTTATGTATATTCAGAACTAATTTTATTAAATTATAATCTACTATAAATGCAAAAAATAAATAAAAAAAATAGCAAGAAGCTCTAGAGGGAAAGAGAGAGAAAGAAAGAAAGAACCGAACAAATGAATAGATAGAAATGCCTAAACAAATCCCCAGAAAGCTTATTTAATATTATGCCTAAAATGGGAGGTATAAAAATATCACATAATCTGTAGACATCTATAAACCATCCTTAACGAATTTATCAACTAAAATCATCTCAATAATTTTATTAATAAACTTTAAAATTAAATAAGCGTAAAAACGTCGACATTGAAGTCATCAAGGTATTTATACACGCGCTCAGCAGCAAACGTACATACATACATACGTATAGGCTTGTGTTCTTCTACGAATAGCCGATGAAATGCAATGCAATACAATACATTGCACGTTAAAAGCCTAAGACGAATGAACGAGAGGGTGTGCAAAAATGCGTTAAAATGCATTCTGAATTCTCTGTCCTGAACTAAAGCATATGCATGCACATATTAACAACCCCAAAAGTAAATTTGTGCAATTTTCGCATCCAGGCGCACAGGCAACCAATGTTGATAGCCTTAACGGTGGTTGCGATGGTAATGGTAATATACGCATATATATATATATATATGAATAAAAGCTACCAAGTGCGTACGGTCGTGCGTACCGTTTACGAGAAATATACAAGTAAATATCCCAGTCATTAATATATTATACTATAAAAGGTAACACTTGTTATTTAAAAATATTAAATGTAGCGCGCATAGTGAGGTTAAGAGTTCAATGATTCTTTTGTGGCCGTCAATGCTATAGGGCATAATGAATATTTTGTTTGATGAATTATCGATAAACTCATACACGCACTTTCTTCACTAACAGCTTTTCAACGCACGCACTTGTTTACTCACACGCACTTTTTCATTAATTTTCCCCCATTAGTAGGCTCTTTTTTTCTTTTTCTTTTTGTAAAATTACAAAAAGAGGCAACTAACAGGACTTACTTTAATTTTATTTATGTGTTAAATTTTACATACGATAATAATACATAATCATCGTTTAAATGTTATTTGTGTACAGATATTTATTTACCACAAGAAAATTGTCATAAGACTTATATGAAACTATTATTAAGGGCTAATACCCTTTGCGGATTTTTCAGAAAATTAACTCTTTTTTTTTTTTATTATGCATTTAATAGATACTTCGATCCTTCTAAGATATGGAAACAACTGTTCTATATCTGAAAGAAATTATTTTCTTGAGATTTTAAGTTTTTTCTCAAGCCCTCTGAAAATAGAATCTGTATCAAATGACTCATTGCTAGGTAGTTGCAGCCTAATATCTTTGTTGTAATATTTCAATGCTTTCAACGCGTTTTTCTCGAAACACTATTTTTTAAAACGGCCTAATTGACATAATTGCTGGAATTTCCATTCTCTCCATTCGAAGTTTTTACAATATCTTTAACGCAACTTAATGTAGTGCTGTTCGAAGAGAATTCTTGATAAGTTAATTTTAGCATTTTTTTTTCATCAAAAATGAAAATTTTCCAATCAAATGAAAATGAATTCTTTTTAAATTCACCCCAAAGTGCAGTAGCAGTAGGATTTAAGATTAAATATTTTTTTTCTTTTGATTCAATATTGCACTAAGTAAGGTAAAGATAACGAGCGAGAAATGGCTCCAGCGTTGCTACTTTTTTATATTTTTACATCCACCACCGAAGGATGGGTGCATATTAATGTTTTCAATTTGTTTCCAACACCTAGGAAGGAGCATCAGAGACCCTATATAGTATAATATATTCTTGATCAGCATCAAATTCAGAATCGTCTGTCCGTCCGTCTGTTTTAAACTTTCTCCAGGACGCAAAAATGAAGGTATTAGCTTCAAATTTGACAGAAACATTGAAAATTCTTGCACGCAGGTTGATATTGAGAATAGGTCACATCGATCAAGTACGACTTAAACTGAAAATGTGTCTGCTTTTAAGAAAAAAAATTGAATTTTTGCATATTGCCCGTAGTAGGCAAGCTATTCTCTAGTGTTTGTGAAAAATGGAAAGAATCGACCACGCCGACTTGATGTGGAGAGTATTTAATTTTCTTATGCGAGTCCTATATATTCTTAATTAGTATCAAAACCGGAATACACCTAGACTTATCCGTCCTTACGCTTGACCATCTGCCTGTCTACTAATCTGTGTGATGCCAGGAATAACCATTTTCCAATTTCACTGACTGATGAGTTCAAATTTCCACGGTACTCCATAAGAATAACGCAAACTTTCCACGCCCACTTATTCAAATTTAGCTTTTGTTACCTTTTCAAAGTGGAGGGGTTTAAAAATTCGGCATAGCCGAATATAATTTGCTGAATTGATTTTCTTTAGATTCAGATTAGCAAAAGGTAAAGTAAAGATAACGAGGAAGAATGTTTCAGGCGTTGCCATTTTTTAAATATTTTTCAAAAATAATTTTCGTCTTTATAATATATATTTAAAAAACTACTCGTGAATTATTTTATTATTACTACCTTACCTTCTATCTCAAGAAAAAAAATGTTCTTAAGTTTTCTTTGCAAAAAGTGTTCACAATTTTAAAAGGTAAATAAAATAATTCATTTTGTGGCATTTAAATTAGTTCCTGTTGCTTATTATACAGCTATACGAATGTATATAAAGAAGAAGAAAAGAGATAGAAAAAAGTATTTGAAGTCTACGATGAGAATGCTGTGAGTGAACGAAGGAACCAGCAGTGATTTGTGGCTGTCACAGGAAAGATCATGAAATCTTAATCATGGATGTCTAGCAGATATATTAAGAAGTATTGATCTTCTAATAAACCAAGATTCATACGAATACTAACACAATGACCTTTTAGTCGTACCTTGAAATCACCGATAATATTGAATTTTTTTTACGTTCCGGCATGTATTTTATATATCTATTGTATTTCATTTCAGCAAATCTTATCAAAATGTATCAGCCAACTTGCAAATGATTGTAGTTTTTGTGTAATAAAATTCTAAATTACTTCTTCAAATATACTTCAAATGATTCTTAATATCCATTATTAAACAAACATTAAATAGTCTTGTTCTTCACATCTCTAGAAGACTAACTTAGGAAAAGCGTACAGAGTTAAAACGGCAATAACGGGATATGGAAAATGAATAAGTAATAAATAAATAATAAATATGAAAATAAAGATGTATTATAATTTAAGATCAAAATTCAAGCTTGATTTGAAGAACGAAATAATACTCTACAAAACCATTCTAAAGTCAGTATGGACATATAAGATCCAACAGCAATTCTAACATCAAAATATTAAAAAGCGAGTAGTTTAAAATCTTACGAGAACATTTTACATGTCATTCTTGATGTCCAGAAAATTAAAGAGGAAATAAAATTATTCATATCATTAATTACTTGAACAGATAAATTCTTCGCCCTAATATTTTAACTTTAAACTTATTGGATGATATTTATAAAGTAAGAAGACTAAAAACACACACATATTGGACCTGCCCTACTCAAACACTGAAGTCAAAAATTAAACAAATTATTGTTGTTTATAAAATTCACTGGAATCTACTATGTTTATTTTTCTTTGTTAATTGTCAGTTTATTTGCTAAATGTTTAATTGTAAATAGATTGCATATATAGACATTTAAATATAAAATTGTAGTAAAATTTTTTCATGAAAACCTGTTGATTTGAATACAATAACACTTTTATGGTATTGAAAAAAACATTATAAACAATTTGAAGTTTAGACTGTGTACACACACGATGAAAACAAATTAATTGAAATTATTCTAAATCAATAAAAAAAATAAATATGTTACCAAATTGTCAATGGCGCTGCTTAGATAGCTTGCTAATGGTAAACTAAACATACTGAGAATATATACATCACAATACCCGTGTGCTGGTATACATAACACGTATATAAATTAATGTGCAGCTATATGTAAATGTATAAGTACATATGTATATTATGTTTTGTTTTAGACTATCACAGATGGCCATGAACTAAATTTGGTTTTCGGCATATAATGTGATACAGCTAATGGCCGAGTTAGCATTTTCAGTTCATGAATGAAATCTCATGAATACATCCTACACATTTGCGTATAAAGTCAGGCATGTGTTTGTCTGCAAGAGCAGATACGGGAAGACTTGATGAATGAATGAATCGTATATATACCAAAGTTATATAGTGTACACAAAAATCCGTTCGGTATGTACACACACATACACACACAGACACAAAGTACATATATATATAGTACATATATATATATATACGTATGCAGATATGCACGTATGCGTCATGTGTCTATGTATGTTTATATGTATATTTATATACGCACATATGTGCAAGCACATGTTCTGCCTAATCCTATTTGATACATCTGCTTGTGGCTGGTTAGAGAGCCTAGAGTTCAATGTTTAGCATCGTTCTTGTGTGCTTTCTGCAGTTGACTTTATTTTTGGCGCCTATTTCAGCTTCCTGTGCCTCTCTCGACCGAATATTATGAACAACGATGAGTGCTTTAGGCAGTAATTGTTGCATTTATTTGGCATTGTGTAGTGTTGTTTTTATGGTAGTATTCTATATGAAAATTGAATTAGTTTACAGCATTAGAACTGCATTTGATACGGATGCTATATGAAAGTGAAAATATTTCAGATGTAACAATAATATAATATAGAGTATGGAAATGGCATCTATAAAGCTGTAATCGTCTATTATATATCAAGAGAGCATTTTTGAAAATTTGTAATTAATAAAATGGATAAAAACTCTAGAACAACCTTAAAGAAAAATTAATTTATTATAGGTGAATAGAAGGTTTCTAAATAAATTTTTTGGTACATTTCTGACTTTCTTTTTCTAGCCTGCTCTTTTCAAACGATTCCAAACTGTCGTATGATTGATGTTTAACGTCTCCGTTATTTTCTGATAGCTTGTGTGCCAATTTTGTTCTATCAGTTGCAAAATTTCAACAACCCTTTCATTGACTGGCCATCCAGAGCGAGGTGCATCGAGCAAACCACTTCTGGGTTCTTCGCTCAATCACACCATTCTCACTTCAACAATTTTTTTAAACTTTTCTATAGTAGAAAGCATTACATAGCGTATTTTTCTTCAGGTATCTCATTCATTTTCAAATTTATATAACTTTTTACGTGAGCCAAGAATTAGAAAATTAGCTGCACAAAAAATGTAAACTTAAATGTCATCTTTTAAGCGAATTCGTTCGTTTGAGATAATCAAGTGAGTGTTGCCAGGTATATACGAATCAGTACCAAATAGTGGCAAAAAAGCTTGGAGACTTTCTATATGACACAATATTTGCCTTATTTACGCAATCGTTGCAATGTCAATCCTCCTCGTAGACCATTCCAGTTGCTCGCGCCTCTAGAATTTTCTATAGAACAGTCAAAAGCATGATTTCCCACAAAACTAAGCTTGTCGCGTTTGCAATATCTCTTCACCTTACGATAAACGACGTCAAGCTGTTATCAATAGCTTGTGGAAAGCAAACGCAAGCTTCAAATCATATCTGCACGCGACAGAGAAGAAGTTAACAATGAAGGCGAGTAAAACACGCCAAACAGGCAGAGTGCTAAAGCGAAACCTTTCTTGCTTTCACATTGCGATCGGTTTACAAATAATTCACAATTTTTGTTAACTATTTTGGGAACAAACACAATGGAAGGAGCACTTTTTAATAAAAATTAAGGTTAGAAGAAAGCATTATTTCAATTCAATTCAATTTTCTCATACCTTTTATTTGGTATGCATTATATTTGCCCAATTTTTCTAATGTTTAGCAATAAAATATTATATGTGTTTAGGAACTTTTCGTACAAAATTTGAAAAGAGATTCTGCAACGCACAGATTCAAGATTTGATTATAACTTCTAGGATGTTACCTCGAAACAACAGTGTTGATTAGAAAAGTTTTACAAGCAATTCATCAATCTTAATTTTACATTATATGTATAAATTTGAACTTAAAACTGAAATTGTTTGATAAATTATTATAATACTCGCTCACACACTTTTGCACCGAATTTGAAATCAGTTAAAACGAGAACTTTGTTTATGATTCCAACAGGTTCCATACGTCAATACATAAGATATTGCAGCATTATCTACCTGCATTGTCCACTTGTTCAATGTGAGTTGTCGAATTATTCCAGTTATTTCTATATCTGTTATCAAAAAATAATTTAAAACTTTACCGAAAACCGTAACGAATTTCTTGCTTCCCGAAGGCATCAATCAGATTAAGTTCAAAAATCAGTAGTCAGCTATTAAACCGCAAAAGCCTAAAATGTAGACTTAGCCGACGTTTGCGTAATAGTTTAAGAATTTCTTATACTTCTTTACAGTTTGCGTTTATTAGATTAATTCTCGAATATATTCGGCTAAGTCTAAGTAAATCTAAAATATTTTGTATTTCGTCTACGTATATTGGAGCATTTTTTAGTAGAGGTTCCCGTATCAGAAGTTTTACTTCTAAAAGTTCATATAAAACCCACTATTGTTTTTTCCACTTTTCAATTCAGTTAAAGTTCAGTAATGGCGCACGATGACAGTGTAATTTTATAGTGCAAAAAGCATCACACTCTACCTTTGATAATTATAAAGCTTCTACTATACTTATTCTAAGGAATTAATTCAATTAATAGGATTTTCATTTCTTTAAATATTCATAATTAATTTATTCGTGTTTTATGGAAGTATTCGAGTTAAATTATGAAAGATTTAACCAAATTTTCTTCTTCTTTTTCTTATTCTTCTTACGATTTGTAGTATTCACAAATGTATAAATTGTTTTGCTCCGACGAAAAGGAAAAATTAAACAATTGCCAGATGAGAGTTTGTGTCTTGCTTATGAATATTAATGAATTTAATCTAATTTTTACTACTTATTCAGAGTAGCAATATTTAATCTGAATGTTAGTAAAGATTAAAGCATAAAACAACAGAAAAGTTTATAGAAATATCTCAAAAATATACAAGTATTTCTTTAAACATGAAACCAAGCGTATAAAATGTTTGCTGACGGAGGTCTCCCTTTCTCTGTTTCTTGTTTTTTTTACTAAAAATGTTTTAATTATGTCTGAACAAACGAACGATTGAGTACGTCTGAGTAGAGTAAACTAAAAATGTATAAAAATTATAAACGTGCAAATATACGCCACATAAATGAAAGCATATACATGTGTTACAACCTGCTTAATGTACATACAAAACTTCTCCTTACGTGCAGTCAAATAATCGTTGAAAAAGGAACTAAAATACTAAATGTCATGAAATTTTAATAATAAATGTTAGGTAAGCCTAACATAACGCATTTCGATATTTTTAATATATTATTGAAAAGCGAAAAAAGAAAAACTAATTTTTGTATTTATACTTCGAGCAGAGGTACACCTAAGGAGGAAACCGTAAAGGAAACATGAAAGTCCTTCAAATGTCAAATCTTTAACTCTTAAATGCAACATTTTTTGTTTTGAATTAAAGGAAAATCTTTTCCGACCGGAACAAAGCCACAGATTCCTTAAAAAATAATTTTAAAAATATTCAGTTAATATTCAGTATTTATTTTGAAAAAGGAATTTGTAGACTTTTGACAACAATGCGCTTTTAAGACTAAAGTTATTGTAGACCTAAACAAATGGTCTTGTATTTATATTATTTATTATTCTATGAATTTTTATATTGTTTAGAAATATAATACACAAAACAATTACGATTTCTGGTGCGACACAAAGCAGCCTTGGATTCGATTCAGTTCGTGAAAATTAGCTGCAACGTGGAAGCTGGGATCTAGTTTTTTTTTAGATAGTTTTAGCACTTTATCTTCGTTCATCATGGAGTGTACCATTATACCATATATCTTTTGACGTGATAAGCCTCCACGTTTTTTGGCTTCTATTTCTCTTTCTACTTTACTTCCCGAGGACCTCTCGGTTTCCTTCCCCTCGTCCTTTTTGCACAAACATAATGCCTCTGCAAGTTCCAGTCTGTATTTATCCAATAAAAGGTTCAGTTGTTTTTTTGTACAATACCCACGTATTGGTCACTCCCATATCAATCATGTGTTACAATAATATGATATACCACTCGCGACCTTTAAGTCTTATCCTCTATCTACCCAAAAAACTCTCCAAGAGGTTAACTTCTCCCCTTTGGACGTTGTATTTTTTCAATGTTTTGGAGCAGCCTATCGAAATTTTCTTCTTTAGTTTCTTATTAAATCAACTGGCTAAATACGTTGACGCTATTGTGATAAGCCTATTATATTTCCAACACGTCACTGAAATATCAAGACCTTCATAGTCAGTTTGTTGCTTCTCATAGGTTCCTCGCACTACGGAGTCCATTCTATTCCATCACCTGTTTAATTTCGCGACTATCTTTGTGAATGCTTTCATTAATATATATAATCTTTTTTCAATTAATCAAATTATTCCTTCATAGGAAAATTAAAAATAAAATAAATATAAAATAAAAATATCTCTGCAAGCACAACATTGAATTTTATTTGCTCGTTAAAACTAATGTTAGACTTTTTTGACATGGGATGTATTGCTTTTAGTTATAAACCTACTTTCAGTCACGACCACGCTCAAGTTTTTCAATAAAATTAGTAAACTCGGTAGGTAAACAATTGGCAACAATATGCAGTTAAGCGTTAAGACACCGCAATATTAGTTTCATAAAAATGAAGGCGTATTCGTAGTCCGCTTGCTGATCGGACTCCTTTCCACAATGACGAGATAAATATTTCTTTTCCTCCTTAATCTATGACTGATACTGTAAAGGGAGATCTTCTGACCAAAACCCCGAAAAGTTAAAATTGACGATATGACAGCTTTTATCATATTAATAGTTTACCATCGGTTATTAGAAAATTTACGCTAGGAAAAGGTCGCGCCATTTTAGTAATAAGGGTGGCAGGCATCAGCCTAATATTTGGCAGAAGCAGTCTACTTGGGTACAAGTTAAATATTATTAATTTATTTGTATTAACTCAGTGATAATTTGTTTATGTACATATCTCTGTCTAGTGGCAATAGATGAAAATTATTGTAAACCTAAAGATTAAAATACTTCTTCCGGCTGCTATGAAACGGAAACAACTGTTTTCTTAGATACGGATGTTCTGTCAACTTTCAAGTTTATGTAGAGCCGATTGCTCCACAAAAAGGTGGGGAAATGTATTAATTTTATTGCTCCCCTTTCGTACTGATTTAAACACCCTGCAATATATACATATATATGTACTTCATCAATATACGATTCTCCGGTTAATGCGACGAATAGATTTAATCAATTTTTTAAGTTGGATTGCTATTGAAGAAACTTTTAAAGTCGTAAACATTTGCTCTATTCGGTTTCGCTCATAAAACATGTAAATTTTTCTGCGCATCAACGCAACTCCATTAAAATTAATTTCTCATTAAACTAAAATCTTATCGTCTATGAAATAAAAACTTGAATCCAATTAATAAGTAATTCACATATGAGCTGCTTACCTTACGGAGAAATCAACAAATTTTGCATTTTAACACTTTTTTTAAACTGCGTATCCTTTGGTCTAACAAGGTCAAAATATTTTTTAAAAAATGTTCCTTAGACCCAATCAACTAGAATATCGATATCGTGCATGTTATATAATTATTAATATCTATTAGAATTTGAAGTTTGAAAAAAAACTATCCAAAATAATGATTTAAGATATTTTCCTAATTGATAAATCTTCCAAATAGCAGCAAGAGCAAGAACATCAACATCACCGCCATGATCAACATTATCTGTATCATCGTAATCATAATAATCAGTACAATTGCTCAACCAGTAATATCTATAAAGATTCAAATTTCCGTCCGCTTTCTCGCTCCTACTTATCACAATCGATGTCTTTAGGGATTGCTACTTAAAAAAAAATAAAGAGTGGAGAAGAGGAAAATCTATTTTAGCATAAAAGCCATCACCAGCAGAGCACAATATAATTTAAAAATCATTTTTAAAAGCATATCAATTGAGTTCTAGCTAAAGTCTACACAACACATAAAAAGATATCAATATTATCGACCAAAATGCCATTAGAAAGGTGCAATAAAAAAAGAAAGAAACACTAGCTTTACTTGGCAGCCACTACCAATAGCAACACCCGAAACAAGACGTTTTTTTTTCTTTTTTGTTAGTTTGTATACATCTCGCTTCTTTAATTCATTGTATGTGTGTGTGTGTGTGTGTATTTGCTCTATTCTTGTCTATTTTACTATAACGACAACCAAGATTTATTCGCCAGCAAGCAACGAAAGCATTTTACCGCCTCAAATGATGGGGAAAAGATGACGATGGGCAGCAATTTCAACATGATTGCATATCATCAAACCACATCTCTATTTATGTACTCGGGCTATGTTATACATGCACCAAAAAATAAGAACCAAAGCAACATAAACAACAACAACATATTAAGTAAAAATTTCGTAGTTTTTGTGATTGCTTAAAATAGTTACTAGACAAACGAATAGATAGACAGATGGATGGACGGATGGACGAATGGATGTATGGATGGTTGAATGAATGGTTAGATAGTTGTGGAGACCACAAAATATTTTATAAAGCTCAACAACTCAAAGGAAATTGAAAGGAAACCTAAAAGTTAAACTGACACACTCTAGCCACACAAATACATAGCTTAGCATGGTACAGTAGTTCCATGTTCCATAGTTTGATTACGGTGTGGCTGGAATAGCAATAGCAGCCGCAGCAGCACCACCTGTCCGTGTTGCTGATCTATTAAAACGAGTTCTGACCAATTTTAAAGGGGAAAATTGTTTAAATCTAAACAACCTTGTTGTTATTGTTGCCGTTCTTGCAGTTGTTGACGATGTTATTATTATTGTTGTTGTAAGCTGCTGCTGTTGATGCTGTTGACGCTGTTGTTGCTGTTTAAGAGAAAACGAAATGTAGTAATAAAAACTAAAATGAAGTTTATTTTTTTTCTTTTCTTTACAAGTTTCAAATCGGTAAAAATAATAAAAATTGCCTTTTGGCCGGATGTTACAAAATTGCTGGGGTCCACTTGATGTAATTGGAAACAACAACAGCAACAACGAACATAGAAAAAATGAGAGGTACAAAAAGTATCTGCATACGTACGAAGATATTTTTTTATATCAAAATAAAAAAGAATGATGCGGAGTTAGAAGAGAGAAAAGTGCGCGCATACATACACACATGCATGCACATTTTTACATCTACATTTACATCTACAAATGGATGGATAGATGTCTAAATAATTACATACATACGTATGTAACTGATTGATGCATAAACGTTACGTTTCATAAAAAGGGAGCTAAGAACTAATCAAAAATAGTTTATGCTAAATTACTTCTTTACATCAACAGCAACAAATTGTTTGTTTGTAACTTACAAATAAATATCGATTTTAATGTAAAAAAAAAAAGAATGAATTTTCATTTTTGTTTTCAATCTTCTTTCAATATTCATATAATAATATTTCTACAATAATAATGCTGTTGGTTTTATGATTAACATTGAAATGAATTTTCTAAGCGCGAAAAACGCTTTTAACTTTCGTTTTATTTTTTGAAAAATATCCCCGCGGTAGGCAAATTAATAGTGAGAATAATGAAAGAGTGAACAAACCTACATCAAACTGTATGTACATATTACCATATTAACAGCAATAACCATTGTTTATATCGTGTCTTAGAGTTTAAGACAACTCTCTTATGATTATCGTAACAAATAAATACAACCACCAACAGAAAATATATCCAAGCTGATGCACTTATATGATCAAAATAGAAAACTTTACATGTTATTTGGTTTTTCCACGATTTCTCCAAAGACTAGTCACAAAGGCATGCAACAGATATGTACATTGAATACGGTTTTCGTAATTAACATTATGTTATTAATATATTATTGAAGTAAAATAAAATGAATTATGTTGGGAAGAAAGAATGAAACACAAAAACACGATGTATCGCTGCTAAGGATTTTTAAATAAGAAAAAGTGGCTCCATTCATTTGATTTTCAGTTCCTTAAATTTAATCGAACTATTCCAACTTTTTCAGAGTTCTTGCGAATTTCACGTAATCGATAAATAGGCGATTACGTATGCATTACTTTCGCTATGCGTAGCATAGTACACATCGCATTTCCCCTTAAAATTTACGTGTAGCTTAGTTTCGTTAAAATCTTTTTCGAAGTATCTAATATTCCGGAACTTTATAGAAATTATCACTAAATAATAAATTTAAAACTTGAAAACAAACTAGAACCACCGCAACATAATTTGAAACAGGTAACAAAATTATATTTCAGTCCATCTTTATCTGGAAAAAAGATAAAAAAAAAAACTACATTTTAATAGTTGAGTTTGGCAGATTTTTTCAATTTTTATGAAATATCGTGATTTGTTCCCGCTTGTTTAAGACAAAGGTGGTGTGTAAACGAATGTAATTTTCTTACTTATTATACTTATCGTATCCACAAGGGAGATTAGATTGTAAAGTGAGTTAAGCAACTCGTAATTATTTCTACATTGATTTAATGTTATGAAACAATAACTCATCGAAGATCCCTTAAAACATAGAGTAAAAATTGTTTTTGAACCGATTCTATAATTTCTACATAACAGTGACTGCCGAAGCATATTTCAATGCTGTTCTTATCAAAATCATATAAAGTCTTTTTGTCTAGTCGTTTAACGAAGCTAACTATTATTCTAGCTTTATTAATACAGTGATCTATATATAACTTGAACATGAGCTTCGTATCGAATAACACAGCAAGCTTAAGAATCGTCAGTATGTTCTCACGTTTACGTGATTCAATGGAATTTTCAGTCCTCGGTAAACTTCTTCTAGAGAATGAAAGTTTTTTACATTTAATTAAGTTTAGTGTTTAAAAGGCTTTTCGTCTGGACGTCACATTTCTCAAATTTTAATTTCCGTCATCGAGACCATTAGAGATAACGTCAATTCTGGTATAAGCTGTGTTCTTGTCGCTCTCGATCTAACAAAACCATTTGAAACTTATTAAAGAAATTGCATGACAAACTCAGCTTTTCACGAAGTGCATGTACTCGTATATTTCGGATCGTAAACAGTTGTCGAATGATTCTAACTCTTTTCTCAATGAGACTATGTCTGGTGCACCGCCAAGTTTCGGAGTCTTTTCGTAAACTATGTTTTTTGTCATGTGCGAAAAACATCTTTCTACTTTATACAGATAAGACAAACAACTTTCATATTTATTATGACGCATGTTAAGTATTGTATTCAAGTCTCTTCCGGGGTGCCCTTAGCATAACTTAGATAGGCTACAAAGTACTGTTAACCATACAGGGCGCTTTGTTTACAAAGCTAAAGTTAGGGATCACATCTCCTCCTTCGTTCATGCTTTCTTCAAATTCTCCTTGCCTGATTATCTGAAATTCAAGTTGCTTATCTACCTCTTCAATCTTGATTCCAAGACTTTTAGTTGAACGATTGCAGTTCTCTACATCGAATAGAAGCCCTTTCATATTGCATGCATTACCACTGAGTTTGAAATACTTCGATGACACTTAAAGATTCTTGAAAGAAAACTGACCTCACATCTAAACACCTGATGCATGTCTTGTCACTCTTAAAAATTTACTGTTATGAAATACTTAGACCAAAGATGATTACGTTGTTAGCCATCTAGCTGACATGTATACTCACTTATGTTGTGGATTCTCTTCTCACATGAATTCCATCTATGTAACTAGCCCGTAATCCTTCGGGCATTATAGTTTCTTAATAAAATTAAATGATAAATGTTGTTGTTCATTGCTATGTAAATTTTGATATCCTTCTTCGTTCCTGGACATAAACTACTCTAAACTACTCTAAATTAGTAACAACAAAAATAAATCTAATTTCACGTTACTCCTACATATTCATAATTGCAACGGACTAATATATCCTGAGCAATTAGTGGATATAAGATGAAAGAAGATGTACTGAAAATCGCTATAAATTATCCAATAATTTTCTCACGTTGAATTACTATTTCAAAAGTAGATTTATCAAACAACGGAATACGGAACTACTTCATTTCCTTATTTTCTTTTCAGGAAAAAAAAAATGGTAATTTAACCCTATACAACTACAGCATCTATATAAAAGTATTTCTATGTTATATCCAAGTTTTCTTGTTAAAAAGCAAAGAAAAAAACTGAATTCATTCACTCAATTAATTAAATGAATTCTAATTTTCCGCTAGTTGTTCTAAAAAAAAAACTACATCAAAAGTAAAGAAATTTTAATGCGTGTAGTTAAAATTATTATTTTAATAATAATTCTTTTGTGAATACATAGAGAAAATATTTGCATATGTTGTTGAAATACTAAAAAAAAAAAAAGTTTATATTTTTTATGCTTAACTCGTTTTAAGGGTATTAGGAGTTTATATTATATATATATGTATAAATACTCTTCGTTTCTCACAAACTGAGTTGTTTTTAAATGTAAATGCAAATTTCGAACTCATAATTACTGATTATA
This sequence comes from Glossina brevipalpis, assembly GCA_000671755.1. Taxonomy (NCBI): domain Eukaryota; kingdom Metazoa; phylum Arthropoda; class Insecta; order Diptera; family Glossinidae; genus Glossina; species Glossina brevipalpis. The sequence continues at coordinate 18,587 of KK351133.1, read as the reverse complement.
AAATGAACATTGTTTCATGTTAATTATATTTAATGTAAACCCTGACTGAAATCATTTATTCCGAATAATAGTAACAGCAACAATAGCAATAACAACAATTTAACTTGATTTGAATATTATATCTTCCTAATTAATGCATAAGTTAAAAAACGATATGATTACAGCTGAGTAATATACAATAGCAGTCCCATTAGGGTATGAAATTCATTGAACTATGCTGTATCCATCGAAATGGCAGTGAAGGAAAAATATTTTTTCATATTTGAAATAATTTCAATACTGAAAACATTTTCCATACATTTCCACTTTTCGACGGACTGTCGATTTTTCTTTTAATATGTTTTTAATCATGAAAAAAACTGAATATAATCTTTCAATGGGTAATGACTTTTATATCAATATATTTAAAAATTGAGTACTTATTAAATAAAAGTCCGAAAACAAAAAAATATTTATTTCTGCATATAAGATAGGAGATGAAAGAATGTCTCTTGATTCGTTACTTATAGATAAGAAGAAGGATAACCTTAATGCAATCAAGTTAATTAGAGACACAAGGAGAAACTTACTTAAATAAGACCAAATATCAAATGTTACAAATTTAGAATAATATGGGGTCGAATATCATTACTTTATTACTTTTGATATACTTCGTCCGTGTTGCTTGTCAACTTCATCAGTTATTGTTGGTATCGCTGCACAATAATGATTCCATGTGCTTGAAACAAGCTATAATAAAATACATCCATCTAATCTCGCTGTTGGCGTCACCAGGCATATTCGCTTAATCTGCATCATGATTATCTGTGCTTTGGTTATTGTAACACAATCATAGCTCCTCGCTTATAAGTATTTGGCGGCACTATCTTTAGATTGAATCAAATGTTGTCGGTCACCCGATGTATATCGTAAGTTTATAAAATAAAAATGTTAATGTATAAACCTACGATATTACCTGTTACATCTGACAATTTCAACAAAATCTTCTAATGGGGCGATCAGAGACTTAAATAAATAATTTTTTTTTCTTTGTGTTTATTGAAGTTTCATTATAAATGAAGCAAATTACTTTTGTCTAAAATGCGGACCAGAAATTTTGTGAAATTTTCACACTCTAGATGATGTTGAAATTGTTCAGTTAAGAATCTTTAATATGTAATCAATTATTTTCTGCTGCTGTAGCTGTTGCGTAATATTATTACGAAAAACCAAGAATTAAATGGTCGTTGTGATAATGAATATTATAATTTTATTTATTTTGTGAATCTTTCTTTTTTTATTATTATTATCACCATACAATATAGTTTCCAACATTTTAATATTTAATGTAACATTAATAGAATCCTCCCGAATCCAACACATCTTTTTTGTTTTAAATTAAATTGAAATCTTTCTGAAACTTAACTTTTGATATTGAATTCAAATTTCTTAATAGTCCTTGTATATTCAAGCGTAAGAATTATATGCTAACACACGTTCAGATAACAATTTTATTATTTATTTTATTTTCACAATGGCAAAGTATGGAGGGAAGTTAACTTGATCGATGCTCTTTTATCAATGTCCAAAACTTAGAAAAATTTTTCAAATTTTTAAAAACTATTACCTGCAATAAGCAAAATATTTTATACTCGTTATACATTAAATTTATTTTTCTAATTTTAATTCTTTATTTATTTTCTGGCTTCTTAAACAATTTCAGCCATAAGTAAGTAAACCTGGAGGAAATATTTAAATGGTCGTATATTAATTGGTCAATCAACGATTTATTCATATCGCGTAACCCGTCCAATACCTCAAACTGCGATTGCAAATTCAAAGCATTGTCTAGAAGAACAAACATGGGTCCCCGCGAAATTGTATTACAAGTCAGGAAAGTTATTTTCTGTAAAAAATGGGGGATTGGTATTATTTTTTAAACTTTCATTTTCAGCTTTTAAGTTGATAAAAAGTGCAGGCGTGTTTCTTGAAATATCATATTTATTTTCGAACTCGCAGGGCTAAACATTGTTATGGCGATTGATTGCAACCTCGACGTACGAAGAAAATTTCTAAGTTCGATACAATGAAGAAAATTTTTAAGTTCAGTGGAACAAAAAACATTTCATTCAAAACAATTTTTGATTATATTTTTCATAATTTTACTTTAAATATGAATACGTTACCATGCGAGAAATATAATTGTAATATAATTTCTGTACTGTTAGATTTTTATTTTTCTTCTTCTTTTCGTCTTGGTATATATTTTCTTTAATACACATACACACACATACACGTATGTCTAACTGTTGCCATCTCAGTGTCAAACTGAAGATTATATTTCGTATATATGTTCTTCGATGCGCACATAAAAATATACAGATATGTTTATGCATAGGTGTGTTTATCTTTACTAGAGAATGTGGAACCACAGAAATGTTTGTTTGTTGGATGTCGGTTGGGTTTTAGCTGTTGGGAGTTCTCAAATTGCAAGCAACCATGCTGACAAGTCAGTGACCGATTATATATTAAAAAAAAAAAAAAAATTCCATAAAAAACCAAAAACAACTACACAGTGACGATTTCACATAACCTAGTCTATAAACTATTTTTACTATTTTCTTCTTTCCAACACTCTTATCCGCTTCTACTTCTACTTCTTGGGATGGCAAAGAATTACTCCCTGCATTTGTGTATTCTTGTATTTGTTTTTATTTATTATTATCATGTTTTTTTAATTTTTTTTAGATAAAAAAAAAAAGAAAAAAGAAACTTGGATAACACAAAAATCATTCTTGTCGAGAGATTTCATTGTTCCGTTTGCCAATATATTGTGCTTTTATTGGCTTTGCTTTTGCAGCTGTTCGATTTTCAATAATTTTTTTATTGTACGGCTTGACTATGAAAAGCGTACGTTTTTTCTTCGAGCCTATCGGTGTCTAAAAAAGCTCATACACACACACACACCTGAAACTAACCTAACACACAAAAGCAAATAAAGATGTACATACCGTACGCAAGAAAATGGTTTTCTTAATTCTTAGTGACTGTTTTAATGATCTTTGTGCGTAAGTTCTACAAATGAGCAATGACGTGTTAAGGCGTCTATCTGCAAACGCAAGCACACATGCATATACACGACGCAACGACAAAGACAACAAAAATCGAAAGATCGGGTTGACTAACCACACTGCCGTCGTATTATATAGCTTCATGTTGGGTGTTTAATGTCTCATGAATTTCAATATTCAATATTTTTTAGACAAGTCTAAGAAGGCAAATTCAATGGAGTGTTTGTTTGTTCACGGTATTTCGTACATGTACACGAACTCTATATTCATATTCACAAAACGAGCATGTGAAAATTCGTTTAAAATATGTTCTATAAGATCATAGTTTTGTATTAGGTTGGTAAAAAAATATATTCGGTATTCATTCATATATAGAATTTGGGAATATTGTTGACATCGATTATTCGATTTTGTAATTTAACATTAGCCATTAGATTTCAAGCGAATTTTGCTTATAATTGATTGAGTGTAAGTTTTGAGATGAATTATTAGGTGCTTGCATGTATTATGGCCGACGACATCTATTGGATAAAATGATAAAGTAATGGAAATTATCAATGTATATAACGTTTAAATTCGATGATTTTGAACTTTCTCTAAATAAAATAATTTAATATTATTGACTTATTCCAAGCGCACAGACGCTAATCATGCAACGCTCAAAATTCCACTTTTACGTAAGCATTCATTGCGATTTCCAGTCAATAATTTGAATTAAAAAAAAAAAGTTACGAATTTTTTGACCTTTGGAAAATTTTCAGAGCTATATCGCGATCTCTAAGCATGAGTAGACGGGTGAATATCGCTAAATATATTGTACTTTTCAAACTGGTGCAGATACACAAACTGTTATTCCATACGTCTCTCGACATCAATTGAACAAATTGGACCGGTATTACTGCAAAAAAAATAACAATAACGCTTAACAGACGCAAGGGCATTGCAAGAATTGTCAATTATATACTGCAGCAACTCGAACGGAACGTTCTCAACGGTTAGAACACTTATGGCATTAATTGTGCGCACAAGCGCACAGACATACTTACACTAAATTTAACTTTTATCAATGCTTTTCATTTCTAATATACAATAAATAATACAGTAAAAAATTGAATGCAAATGCCTTTTGAATTTTATTAAAATTTCCATTCATGATTTTCAATTTTCAATCTAAAATATGTATTTTAGTTAAGGCGATTATTACGACCTCTTCAAAATAGTTCTAGGCAACTACAGGCACAGAATAAATAAAGATTTCAATTGAAAAATGTTCTTAAGCAAAAAGAAAATGGCGTCGATGAAACAGAGTTGCACACCACGATGTAGTTGATGAATTCTTGATTCAAAAACCCGGAGAGATTGCCTTAAGAACGCTTCTGTCCGAATTTTGTTTGCCATAAAAACCACTGTTTCAGCACATTTATACTTTTTTACTCATATAATTCGCCACATTTGAAACGCTACCATGCATTGTCAATGCAATATTTCATTCACTTTTTTGGTTCTGTATGGGGGAATATAACGAGTTATACCTATCCTAAGCGCAAAAAAAGACCTATCAATAAAAAAGAAACTGACAATGGGATGCATTCATCAAAGACCTGCACATCTTTTCTAGAAATACCAAAAGTATTAAATATTCGAAAGAAAAACAGTATCATCTGATTATTATACATTTAGCTGTAACTACTATAAAGTTGAGTTTAACTCCGTGAAAGAGAGAAAAAGTCTTACGAAAACGAGACAGAAATGGAAATAATTTATTATTATTATTTTTATCATTGTAATCATTTACACGATTAATAAATTCTTAGACTAAAAAAAAATAAGATAAGCACTTGCAATCAAGACCATCCACCGGGCTCTACTTTTTTGAAAAAGTTCAAAAGTTGGAAAAAAAGTTGGTTATCTAGTACGTTAAGTTGTTTAATCTAGTTGGGAAACAATACAGAAATATATTAACAGAAATAAACATTAAAAGATTAACAATAAAAAAAAATCGAAACTACTTTTTGTCACTCTTTTGAAGCTATGTCTTTATAAGAAAATTCCATATCAATCGATAATTTATTTTAACAAAACAAAGCTATTTACGCACTTTTGGAAAATCCTTTCATATAACCACCAATTACCATTAGGCAGACTAAGCGAAAATTAACGTACGCACTGCATAGCCACGTAGCCAGTCAACCAATCACACCACCAAACACTCGCATAGGTCAACCAACGAAGTCTAGTGCAATTTTTGCAACTGCAATAGCTTACACCCTAATAACAGCCACTTAACATAGTTTTAGGCTTCGTATGTATAAATATATATATATATATATATATATATATATATATATATATATGTTGCGTAACAATTATGCTGCTTTGGAAAGAAATGCTATTGTGATGGGATTGAAGTAAAGAAAAAATTATACGTGTGTATGCACGTATATGTGTATATGTTTTTTTAGTGGATTTGGTCTCCTTCAGTGTTTCTAGTTCAACAATTTCGTACTTTTTGCGTACAAAAATTATGGCTGATAGAGCAGTTAGGTTATATAGGCAGACTGGCAGGCGTTTTGTTTCTTTTTTTTTTTTAAGCCAATTTGTTTGAAATGGCAAAGTTTACCACTGAATGCGTGCATTGTTAGTGTGCATATGGTCAATTAGCCAAACTCTTAATATGAGATATTGAAAATGAATCATTTAGAAGTTTAAAACATGCTTGGAATGGAAAGAAAATAAAGTTTGTGGCTTTTTGTTTAATAAATTTCTAATATATGTATACCTATATTGTGCACGGGCAGTTCTCTGCGTAAGTAAGAGCGATTACAATTCTTTTATAGATTTTGTTTTGCTTGCCTATAAATATATATATATATATATATATATATGTATATGTATATATATACATATGTATGCATCAAAGTAATTATTTATGTAATTTGTGGTTCTATTTAGAAGCAAGCATATAATGTGTATTGATCTCTGCGTGTATATATATATATATATATATATTTCTTTGTCGATATCTAAATATGCACACCTCTATGCACATAATTTATAATTCAAATCAATTCAAAAGTTTTTTTACATACTTTTTCTTTTTTTTTTATTCATTTTTCACTTCTTTCCTATTTGCATTGTATTTATTCAATATTCACTAGTCTTTCCCCTTTCGTGTATGAATGCGTGTGGATGTGTAAGCGCCTCTTATATCCCATGTTCAAGCATAACTAATGTGCTTGAAATTGGTTTTTATTCGCGTACGCAATTATTACACTCTTGAAGCCCAATTGCAATATACGTACCTATGTATTGCATTTTTGTTCTGTTTTTTAATAACATTATTCCGTAATATGGTAAAACATCCTTGAAACCAATAGTGCTAAACAAGTGCTTTATTTTATACGAATATATTGAACGCTTGCATACCAATTCCTCGATATAGTGCATATGTCTCTGTTCACATAAAAACACTTAATATTTTTGTATTTTTTTTTTTTCAAGCTAATATTCAAAACTGAAGAATGCTAATATAAGTTACAATGTACCGAAAAGGTACCTAAAATTTTCTTTTAAGCGAAAAATCCGTATAAAAATATATGGAGTAAGTATGGAGATGAATTTTTATTATTATATGCTTAAATTATTTTCTGTTACGTCTGTTAGCTGCGCTATAAATATGAAGCGAATGGGTTGATATAACGGATAAAATATTTTCCTTTAAAGAATGAAATCAAGTTTTGTTAAAAATTCATCGTATAAATGCTGAATCTATGTTTTTCATCTCAATTGACTGATATACAGCAAAGGGAACGTGACCCATAGACCAAGAAACTTTCGATAATTAAAGTTTTTAAAAATGCACACACACGGACGTATTATTTTGTTCTTTTGTGTTCTTCCGTGCTTTGAAATTTTATTTGCATACGGAAAGCAATACAATGAAGTGATAACCATTCGGTAGAATGGATTTATTTTAATAATAGGTAAAAAAAATTATAAAGGCCTTTTTCCCGAATCTTTTATAGCCGTTATCAGCGTTAACTTAAAAAAAAAAAAAAGTGAAAAAAATTTAATTTCGTCTGTGGTAAATAAATGGAACTTGGGTGAGCGTGATTGATGTTTTTCGTTTTAATAAAAGTATCATAGACTCATTCGTATATGAGAAAATATTTTGCCTCTGTTGCCAAATTATTAGGATGAAATATTTTTTAAACGTTACGCGTAATTCGAAACAGATTTAAAAAAGGAAAAATTTATCTTGTCTTACTTTTTATTATATGAATAATGAAAGGAAGGAGAGACATTCTTCATTCATGTTATACTGCTCGCGTACCATATTTCTTTTAGATGAATCCATTGAGATAAGAAGATTAAAAAGACGCCATGTAGTGGATCTCCTATTTAGTAATTAATTTACATTTGTTCGTTAATAATTTGATGTATCTTCTTCATTTTATATAACGCTCATTTCAATTTATTCAGCACATATTATATCTATATTTTATATTGTTTCTTTTAGGGAACAATAATCTCTGTTATATTTATCCATATCTATCCATAACATTTACTTATTATCTTTTAGATAGATAGATTATAAATTAATGCACTAAAAAGAAAAAAAAACTTCTGTTAGAAGAACAAACTTGTACAAAAAACTATCAAGTACATGCTGGTTCAGACGAAATAAGTTGCCTGCGAACTTATGGCAGCAACACTTCTCTCAAAGATAGTTTTAATAGCTCCCAGCTGCTTAACTTGAACATCACGCGAGATTATACTGATATGATTGACACATATGAGAAGAATATGAAAAGTGAAGTTTACTACCGATTCTTTCATGCAAATTAATTGAGATGAAACTATTAGAACCAAATTTAAAATGTGACAAAAAGCAAATCAAATATCAAACAGTACAACACATACAAATCTGTTCAATTTATTTACAATCTTTAGATAAAAGTTAAAAAGCTATGCTCTAGCAATAGAATTCAATTAATTGCTATGGACTATTTTTTACTTCTACTGAGAGTGATGGACTATTTCTTACTTCTACTGAATGTTGCAACATTTAAAATTCAAAGAAAATTAATAATAGTTTGTAGTGCTTAATAAGCAAATCGAAATCTTTTACGATTCAAAATTACTACATTTACATATGGCAGCCGTTAAAAAGGACTTTTTCTTTTGTCTTCAATGTTAATATAGAACTTAAACAATGAGTTGTGGATAATATCAAATTGCTTAGATTCAAAATTAAAGTATAGTTAGAAATAAACACAACATCTATGTTTCATTATTCCTATAAAAATTGTATATTTATGAATTTTTCATAAAGAGCTTGAAGAAGACTTTATCGTTCATGCTGTTGCACATTTGCACGATGCACGCGCATACTTACCGTACGTGCATAAATATCCGAAGATCTTTATTAAACAACAACTGCATAAACACATGATCCCCAAATGTGCGTATTGTATACGCATCACATGTGTAGTGAGTGGCACAGACCAAAAATTTAGCAAAAAAAAAAAAAGAAAAATGAGGAAAAAAAAAAACAAAATCAAGTTCTTTTTGTGTTTAATAATTTGCGAACGGAGTATTTGAGTATTTTTTCAAAGTATTAAAAAAAAAAAAAATCAAGTAAAAAATTCGTGGTCACTGACCGTTCTCAAGGTTTCTTAGAGTGTTGCATTGCATGATGTGTTTGTTTCACAGCTTTTTCATAGTCCAACATAGTCTGTGCGTAAGTGTATATATCATGGCATCTGTATGTGTATGAGTGAATGTTTTGCGCGTGCAAATTACAATAAACACGCCTTTATTATGGCAGCCACAAAAATTCGTTTCATAAGACTTCAATCCCGAATGTACAAAAAGGAATTCAACTCAAAACATAAATAATAAAAGTCTACACCGAAGTGCAATGATTACTAAATATTCTATTTATAAGACTAACGTTATAAAAAGATTTCTATTCGTTTTACTTATCATTGCGAAAGTAAATGAAGTTAAGAAAGTTCGAGCAATTTTTATTGATTTCATGTGGAAGTCAGAAAAAGTTGTCAACTTTAGAGGAAATTTCTGCAATAATTTGTTTCAAACTAAATATTGCACCTAATCAACCGTCGACATATTAAGTATAAAAATTTAAACGTAAACAAAAGAAAAACTTTAAATAAATTAGCACATTAATGCCAGAAAAATAAAACGAAAGAAAAACAAGTAAGAAAATTATATTCGGTTGTGCCGAATCTTTTATACCTATCACTTTTGTCTTAAAAAAAGGGGAAGACCAAATCTTTATAGGTGGGCGTGGCAGATTTTTTCCATTTTTTGTCACATCCTGGGGGGAACTTTGAGCATTAATGAGCACTGAACGTAACGTCC
>KK351132.1:676643-698251 GCA_000671755.1 Glossina brevipalpis | reverse complement strand
ATATAGCATAGCTAAATACTGTTGAATATTAGCGCTTATATAGAAGTTTTAATATCTACGTGTGTGTGTGTTTTCTACGTAAGTAACTTTATGAGTGTACATTAAAATACTGTTCTGTTTTTCCATATGAGCTCACATTTCTCTCTGTACTTGTAATGTCAACAATAAGTTATATTTCACAGTTTTTACTTTAATAAGAATATTTTTCTTTTGCTTCGCCTTTTTCTTTTTATTTTTATTTTAATTTCAACCTTTCTATGGGTGTTCGTGAACGTCAAGTTGTGGTTATGGCGGTGTCGCTGTTAATCATTAGATTGTAAAGTAGTGTAAAATAGATTGCAGGAAGTAACGAACACATCGTTATATTTAAGTATATATTTGTGTGGCCATTTTTAAGCTAAAACAGAGTAAACTAGAACTTGGGTGAAAAGGAGGAATGTTTGTATATCATTATAAAATATCATGAATTTGAATAAAAAGCTTTCTTTTAACCAACAACGGTGCACAATGATTCCGTTATTGTCCTTGCAATTCTTAAGAGTTTGTATTATATAAGACTTATAAATTGCTTACAGATTTAATGGGTATAGTAGTACTAGGAGCCGATTTAGCAATATTTGTTCAATTTTAAAAAGGGGCGTTAATTAAGAAAAAAAAAGTTAAAAGGGATACTGGTTTAATTACCACAAATCATTTCTATAACACTCCTGATTTTTTTTAATATGAGAACTACGGAAAGAACTCCAGAGCATTTTCTTAATTAGCAGAAGATCTTAACTTAATTGACTACGGATTTCTACTGCATGTTCTTGCGCTGAAAATGGGTTTAAAAGAGTCACTAATTGCAAATTTAAAAAGGTGCTATGACTTGAAAAGAAAAAGAGTTTTACCGCTTTGCTTACAGTAAAACATATTTTTTTTTTTGGGTATTAAGTGTTGAACAGAATGAACAGGGAACCACATTGCTTTACAATAATTTACTAAATATTAAGGGACCTTTAAACGTTTCTTATCTAAAAAGCTTGCTTGATTTGCTTGCATCTATTTATAATTTGCGTTTTTTCCATCATTTCTTTATAAATTTTTTTAATTTTTCTTATTTAATTTTTTCTTTTAAACTGTAGTTAAACAAATTATAACTAAATGTTGGTATTATTTTTCATTACATATATATTTTTATTTCGGCAAATTCTTCTTTTTTGTTTACTTAATTTTGTAATTTAATCAGATAAAGAGCTTAACATTTAATTCCACTGGTTTCTGTTTTCTCTTTTGCATTTACCTTAACTTCATATAAATGATGATGATTTTCAAGTTATCATATTTAAAAAAAAAAAATAAATATAAACAAGAAAGTTATAATTACTTTAGGGCATCGGCATTTACGAATATTTTCGTTGCTTAGCAAAATATTAATCGTTCTTGAGAATAGCGTACTTGTGAAAATCACTCACTTGTGATAATTTACAAATATTATCTTCATTAGATGCATTGATGAGCTTCTCCTCTCTTCTACAAGCTTTTTAGAACCATACTAAATAGATAATTGCACAGCAATCATGAGCAAGTCTTTCACCCCGTTTTGAAACATCTGTTGACGATAGCTGAGAGAATACGCGGCAGATAAACATTTTTTAAAATAAGCTCTGGAATTGTGCAAATTCTACTAATTAGCACGTGTAGGTAGATTGTACGAAAATCTTACTTTATTTATAAGTACATTACGTTTTATTACTTTCAGAAATTATAATAGAAAACTGGATGAAAATATTAATGAGTAAAGGCCGAATTTCACTACCATCAAAATACTGTCTTGTAGCCTTCAGCAAGTTTGTTCATCAGTTAGATTTCGCAATTAAATTTTTGCTTTTAAAAAAATTTTAAAAATGAGTCCAATCGGTCAGAAGGCTTTCCCGCAGTACAACGTCAACTGTGAACAGCTCTGTTTTTAAGGCGACAAAAAAAAAAATTGGGTTTTTTGCTTATTACTCATAAACCGTAGCACATAGATCTACAAGAATTTTCAAACATATTACTCTAGCTATACTACATGGAAAAATAGAAGATACTCATCTGAAATAGTAGAGTATTGAAACTATTTGACTATTTCGCTTAATTCTCATACACATACACTGTAGAATCGCACAGATTGTAAACGAAAATTTTTATCGTCTATATTTTGTGGTTATGAGTAAGGAGAAAAGAACTCAGGCATTCAGTGTCCTCTATTTATGTTTCTTTGCGCGTGTGCCCTCTGACCGATTTGACTCATTTCAAACACCTACCTGTTCACAGGAACGTCCAATATTTTCGCAAAATTTCTTCATTTTTTTGTGATCAGGAGAATTCTTACCATGGAAATTACATAATGGTAGATTCTTCAATTATTTAAGAATCTGTTACTAAAAAAAGTTGTAATTTATAGGATCTCTGAAGCTTCTTTCTGGATGTTGCCAGCGTTTTGACAAAATGAAAAAACCTCATCCCTCACTGATGGGTACAAAAGAAAACCTTACAATCTTGTAAGATATATTGACTTAAAGCCCAATAGACTAAATACCATTTAATGCCAGCTAAAAGAAAGTGAAAAAATCATCAAGTGAATCAGTTAAAATATTTTTCAATCACTGTTTTCAACCGCAAATATTGACTGTGAATATTACTAACATATGCGCGAACACACTAAGCTTATTTTTAATTGCTCTCTATAAAGTTAACAATAAAATTAATATATTTTAATTCCATTTATTTATAATTTACTTGCTTTGCTTGTGAGGGCTATGAAATTTATTATGTTAAGCGAATCATATAACAAATTATCAGTTATTAAAATATCTGCATACAATGAAAAATTAGAATTCAACATAAAAACATTTTAACAAAGAAATGAAAAGTATAAAAGAACTTATTTAAAATAAACCCTCTATTTCTCCCGTTTCCGTATTCAAATCAATATCATATATACAAGGACGGGTAGGCAAACCAGGCATTTTTGAAATTTCGCCGCACATAGCCACTACGAAACCAGCCCCAGCACTAACATAAAGGTTTTGCACAGTTAATGTGAAATCTTTTGGAGCTCCTTTAATTTTGGCGTCACCGGTCAGAGAAAGCTGCGTTTTGGACATACATACCGGTAGAGCTCCGAAACCCTAATAAATGTTTTTTTTACATTAATCGTTTCTACATCTGATTAGTTTTTTTTTCGTTCAAAACTCACCGCATCAGTTAGTTTCTCTAGAGTTTTTTGTGCTTCAGGTGTTAATTCAACCCTACCAGCTCCGTACATATTCTGAGCTACAGTATAGAGTTTATCTAATAAAGGCATATCATCTTCATAGAGTAAATGAAAATTTTCGGAATTTTCGCAAGCTCTAATTACAGCATCGGCCAGATTTAAGCAACCACTGCCACCTTTACTCCAATGAGAACATACAACAGCGTCGACCGCTCCCGCCTTAACGGCGGCTTCCCTAACCATTTCATGTTCCGCTTCAGAGTCAGTACTAAAAAATAAATTTCATATCACTGACATGATAGTAAATTATATAAAAAACAAGTAGGAAGTGCAGATGTATTTTAGAGACTTTATGACTTCATAAAACCACATTTCCCTATTAATATCTCCGAAAGTGTCACTCACCTGAAACAATTAATAGCTACTATTACTGGCATACCAAATTTCTGACCATTCGATATATGTTGTTCTAGGTTAGGTAAACCTTTTTTTATCAAATCTAAATTCTCTTCAGTATATTGTTTGTTCAAAGGAGCGCCTGGTGTAACCGGTGGACCACCGCCATGCATTTTTAATGCTCTTACGGTTGCTACTAGAACCATAGCGTTAGGTCTAAGGCCCGATGTACGACATTTAATGTTACAGAATTTCTCCATACCGATATCTGAACCAAAACCAGCCTCCGTACAAACAAAGCCTTCTTTCCCCACTAATTTTAAAGCAAGCTCATCGGCCACAATTGATGAACATCCATGAGCTATATTGGCGAAGGGGCCAGCATGCACCAAGACTGGAGTACCCTCTATACTTTGCATTAGATTTGGTTCTAAAGCGTCTCGTAATAAAACTGCTAAAGCCCCCGTTACTCCTAAATCATCCGCTGTAATGGGTCCACCACGGCAATTAAAGGCGACAACCATGCGACCTAATCTTTGCTTCATATCATCTAAATTATTGGCGAGAGCCAAAACAGCCATAATTTCACTAGCTACTGAAATAGCGAAATGAGCTCTTCGGTAAAAGCCCTTTTCGGTTGGACTTAAACCTACCATTATTTCCCTTAGATACCGATCGTTAACATCGACTACACGATCCCACATAATGGTTTCTGGATTAATATCTAAACGTGCAAATTGGCTAATCTCTTCATCTGTCAAACTATCTGGATCGGTTTTTTCAATACATAAACGTTGCAATCGTCGTAATTGTATTTTAGAAAATTTCCTTTCACCCTTAATTAACGGGACAAGACGTTCGTATAAAGGCTTATCACGTTGTGTTGCCTCATGGAACATTCGCGTGTCCAATTGAGCGGCCAAAAGATTATTAGCAGCAGTGACAGCATGTATATCGCCGGTCAAATGAAGATTAAAATCTTCCATCGGTATAACCTAATCAATATAACAGTCATTATAATCTCTATAGGACATTTAAATATATACATATAAATACTTGGGCATAACCACCACCAGCGGCACCACCTTTAATACCAAAAGTAGGACCTTGAGAGGGTTGGCGCATGCAAGCAATTGCGTTACGCTGACAATGGGCGGCTAAGGCCTGCACTAAACCTAACAAAGTAGTACTTTTACCTTCACCCAAAGGTGTGGGAGTGATGCTGAAAATATATAAAAATAATAAGAAGCAAAATTATTTTGTTTTCTAAAAAAGAAAGGAAAAAACCGCTTACCCACAAACTACTACGTAGGCACCGTTACCTCTTGATCTTAAACGATCTATAGCACTTAAAGCTATTTTTGCTTTTTTACTGCCGTACTGTGAAACCTCATTGTCTGCTAAACCGATTTCTTTTGCCAAAATAGAAATATTTTTTGGAGTTTGAGAACGTGATATAACGATATCACTTGGCACCGGTTTGACGAGCTTCAATTGCAACGGTACTAAATCCCAACTTTTCTGTAACGGATTTCCAGCAGCCATGGAACATGAACGTATTATGTTTGGAATAATCATAGCAACTGTTTCAATGTTCCCTGGAACCAGAGAATCAAAATCGACATATGTCGCCTCAAGCTCGCCCTCTGCTTAATAGTATTTAATAGGAAGTATTTGAATATAAATCTTTCATTTAGCTTTAAAATATTGATGAGCTATTTTCGGCTGTAGTCGTATGCCTTGAAGTGTTAATTCTGATTTTTTTATATCACAGAAAAAGTTCCTCGAATGCATAAAGAGAAATGAATAGTAAATTTTGAGAAATTTAATGAGCATGTGCGGGAGGTAAGAAAATTTCTCATTGAGGCTTTTATTCTATCGAAAGCCTGCTCTGTTTCGTAACAAATTGAAAATATTCTGAAGTATTTTTCAAGTGTTTTTATACAAAAATGTTTATAATTTCCAAAAGGAATGAGTTAACGAAAAACAATAAAACAAAAATGAAATTAAAACCTTTTTACCCGAAGGAACTGACAGCAAAGTCTTATACAAAAAAAAAATGTACTTGTTATGCACTAAAAAGAGATGAAAAATGAGGAAAAGAGGGAATAAAAATAAAAAATGAAAATGAAAATATTTGAAATTTTTGTTTATTTAGCATCTTCCACATTGAATAGTGAGTGTATATTAGCAATTATTTCTTTATTTTGCTGTTATTGATGTTTTCTTTTGCTCGATACGAACCAACTTACCACGTTATAAGAATGTAAAAAATTTTATAAAACATAAATCATGCTTTGTGCTCTGGTTATTCAACCAAACATATTTAAACATTCTTCAAATAGCACTTAATCGTAAAAAGTTTAAGTTTGCTGAATTGTTTAGTTTATTTTTAGAGTTAGAGTTTGGCATGGCTCGGCTTGATTTTATCGTCATGTCTAAAATATAAATTATGAAAGAATCTAAATTAAAATGTGTTACCAAATAAAAAGAGCTATATATGTTGGCATACTGGAAAGATCCTGCAAGAATTATGTTCTTTTTGATAATTTTGATAATTTGGTTCAAAGCGTTCCATTCCATTTTTTATTTTTTTCTAATAAAGGAAACTCAAAATAAATACCGAAAGGTTTATATATGTATATGTATATATATACATATATATATTATTATATGTTATACATATATATATTACATATCTTGCAATTCAACTCTGTTATGAGAGCTATTATTAGAAATAATATTTCAAAAGTTTTTCATTTAGTTTGACATAAAAAGCAAATTGTGAAAGTTTTTCATTTTGCACTTTAATAAAAATTTTTGTTGATAAAATCTTTGTTATAAAAACTTTGCATTTTTATGATAATGTAAATTTGTGATAAATTGTTTATTACAAAAATAAATAATAATATAAGTAATAATATTGTAATAATGCTTTAGAGCGAAAGGTTTAGAGTGTCAAGGTAAAATTTCGTGTCGTTTTTCACTAAACAAAGTGATATAAAATATGTATCGAATTTTTTTAAAAATATTTTGCTATTTTTCAAATGCTTTTACTTTTAGCAGAATTACTATCAAATTTCATATGCGCTATAGTATGGCTGGATGCGGTTAGCGTTGCTAAAGTTATTAAACTCGAAATTTAATCTATGGTATAAAACATCACGAACTTTTTCCTTAATCTCTTATTTTATGTGAGATTCATTCGAAATGGCTTCAGCTTGAAATTAGGAATGTTTGAGCTTATTACTGCGTCATGTTAACACGACATTTTTGTGAGAAGAGAAAGTCACAAGCATGTTCTTAATCGTCGGCTTAAAGTGAAAAAAGTACGGATATCCTTGTCAAATGCCTCAGAACATTGAAGTAATATTTTTTGCATAAAACTTCGTCTTCCAGACGAAACTCCAAATGCACAATACTATTGTTTACTGCTATTACTGCTTATTAAAAAAAGGAAAAACTTCATCGTTAACTTCATTTCCCAGAGACTTTAAGTGGCTTTTTTCAATATCATATTTAAAATTTCTCTAAAAAGTCCGTTGACTTGCTTGCATGTCAAAGCAGTCAACGATCACATGCTATCGCCATTTGCACGATTTCAATCACGCGTTTTGTTAAGAGCTTGGGGTTAATGTTGAGTTTATATTTTTGTTCATAGTAAAAATCCAATTATTGTAGTAGTGCCTCCCTAATACCCTGCCTCCTTGTCGTATACAAGTCGTCATTTACTTTCCTCGCAAAGGCATGATTTTTCATGGCAGCCGTTATAGAGGAGGGGGCATAAAGTGTGAGTTGACATGAGCCAAATTTAGTAAATTTGAAATTTCTCTATCTAATCTTTTTATTCTTCTACTATTTCTTCTATAAAAGATCAAAAATTAGACTTTGCTGCCGCGTACAAACAACTAGCTTTCATGAGATCTCTTACGTAATTTAAATCGAATTACTATTAGGGATTAATCTGTATCATAAAATATTGAAAATCGTACCCTTTTACCGCATGAAGACTTACTTTTAATAGGAACGGTTATACAAGAGGTGGTTCAAAAAATTTGTCTCATCCGATTGCATTTATTTTATATATTATAATATCAGTTTCTATCGGCCTTTGTCGAAAAATCTTAGAAAGATAGCCTTTGTCATATAAAGCCCAATTTTAAATGAGTCGTTATACGAAGCCCGTGAAAATTGCTTAATCGAAACCATTTACAATAATGTACGCCCGTGAATACAAACTCATCAGTATACCAAATTTCGACAAAATACTTCGAAAAATGTGACCTGCAGATTGAATACAAAAACGTCTGATTTCTGGTAACTGGGTTGGCAATCTAAAAATGTTTTATTTTGCATAAACAAGAAGAGGGAAAAACATAATGAATTTTGTTTGTTTACAACAACATTTGTTTTATAACAAGGACAAGGCTTATTTGAAAGGATCTTTGCAGCTTCATTAATAAATAGATGTTTGTTGAAATAAGCTTCCTACTGGCGTTACTGATTGAGATGATCTTTTGAATGAAGCATTGGTCATAGGTTTCCTCAAAATAATACCATTAAGCCCCATAATTCCTGATAACCTCTTAAAAGCGGTCTTAGCAAAACTACAAAAAAACATTTGTGGTAATGGCCACTATGCTGACTAAGATCGAAATTGTTGATACTGACTAAGAGGAAGTCTTCAATAAACAATACGTAGACTGGTTTTGTAGTAATAACATCCGAGAAGCCAAATAATTCGTGCTATTATGATAATTTAAAAGAATATTTCTAATAAAGAATTTATTTTACTTTTTAAATCATTTTAAATTTATATTTTTCTGATTCGTGGCATTTTTAACAGAAAGAAAGGAGTTAAGTCGTCTTTTTGAATGAAAATAATTTATCTTAGAAATTATCGACTAATTTCATTGTGAATCTCAGCCCATAATGTTTTCCATTTCGAGCAAGCAAAGCATCTGCTATCTGCTTGAATGATATCAGCTGTCAATCAATACGACTCGACACAAATAACAATATCACTGTACTCTGCACAGATGGTAATAAAAAAAAAAAGAAGAAAGAACTGAAATCTCTTTATGAAAAATCTACAATAGTTAATGGTACTGAATGGTTTATCGAGCTCTAATGAAGTGTAACAAACTTACATTATCATTGGCATTCTTTTTGTATTCACATTTCAAATGCTTTCAATTTTTCTTTGTTTTTGTCCTTTTTTTTCAACATTTATTTTTTTTTTTTTCGAGCATTAAAAAAAAAGCTTTTTGTTTTATTTTTTAAGTTATGTAAAAAGCTTTTCGTTGTATTTTTCTCTAGATTGTCTTGCTTTTCAATACATTCGTATGCATGTTTATGAATGTGTGCATTTGCATATGGAACTAATCTGTGTATTTGTTGGAATACGTATGTATCATTATATATATATATATATATATACACATCTAGACTCTTTCAAGTGTATATGGCCTTAAGTGTTGGCATTGCATAAGGATATGGATATAAATGGATTTGTAGTAAATTCTCAATAATACTTAGAGAGAAAGAACAAAAAAAAAAAACGCAAAAAAAACAGAAAAAAACATGCATAAAAGAATAAAAACAAAGGGAAAATTTTAAAAAGTTTCTTCAAGCGATTTTTATTGAAATTGAAAGAAGCAGTAAATTTTAAAAAGTATTTAAAATTACAGAAAAATTTAAGAAGAATGCATTTTGTGTATAAAATAGTTGAGAAAGTTTTGCTTCTTTTTTTTCTTAATGCATTGTTTGAAAAAGTGTAAAACCTTTCGAAACTTTTATCGGGTATCACAAATTTAAAGTTTTTCAAAATATTAAAATGAAAAGTTGATTGCGGAAGAAGTTTTATACTCAAATTCTCAATAATAGTTCACATCATTCAGGTTATTTAGTTATAAAGAATTTATTGTTTCGCTTTCCACCAGATTCACACTATAAACTATTATAATTGAAATCTTTAGGGGGTTGGTGTTGAAAACTTTTTACAGCTAACATGTGGGAAACAGTTAATTTGATGAATGAAATTGCTGAGAAAGTATAGAGACTCGATATTGTTGCACATTTCTCTTAATGTTAATCAAGAAACCATGAAAATTAGATGGTTTTAAAGAAAAGCCTCATTATATCGTTGTAAACTTGGTGCATTAATACATTCTTAAAAATCTTGTCAAAAACCAAAACAAAACCGGTTTGCGCTTACTTTTCAAAAATACTTTAATTTCCCCAAAAAAATTTTCGCGTACCATTTGTAGCACAGAGTAGTAAAAGTTTCTGCGAATGTACGTAAAACCCAGAGAGGCTTAAGATAGATGCGATTTTTTTTCATATCAATCGATTCGGAATCATTTCTGAATTAATTTATGTTTGTTTGTCTGTTTGATGCTTTATCATGTATTTTTAAATTCAATCTGGAAGTTGCAATTTTTGAGATATTTTGACAAAATTTAGTTCACTGGCGTGTCTTGGCCAAAACTGAAGTTGATCGGACCATTTTTATGACCGCTCTCCCTACAAGGCTCCATTTGAAAAAGTTCTTACGTAAGAAAAATCGGAAGAAACGAATATTTTTGTATATAAAGTAACTGTGAGAAGATTGAATCGCACGGGACCGATTTTCTGGACGACACCATAATATATTCATAATTTTTTGTATTTTCTCGCGAATAGTAAGTCAAGAGTATGTATTAGGCATAGTGGTCGAGTTTTGGCCGGTCAAGAGATTTTTACCAATTTTTTATCAATTTTCAGACGAAAATCGTTGAAGTGGGGTAGCGTTGAATTCAGGCACCGTTAAGATACGTGACACGTGGTTCTACTAAAGCGAAACAAAATGGGCACATGAGTAGCTTGCAACAAAGCACCTATATAACTGAAAAATTTCGGTACGAAAAATTATGTGTTAATATTCACTTCTGCGTTAAGGTCATTGATAACCAAGTGGTATAAGCTGAAAACTTTTTTTTGATTTAAAATATTAAGATTTTTTTCTTATAAATTTCTAATTAATTTTAAATTCAAACTAGCTTACCATCTGCCTATTGATATTTAAGACACTTTTGTTTATCTAATCATGATAAATTTTTGCCTTTCACTTCAAGGGTTATACCGTTGTACCGTCTCCTGGTAATTTAAACGGAATAAAGACATAGCAAAGCACAGATCGATCAAGCATATGTTATTTATGATAAGAATATATAAATTTTATAAGAGCTCTCTACGAAACTTACTTGGGGATATTGCATATTATCTGACAAAATAAATATACTGCTATCCTTTCGTTGTGAGAATGGTGGGATGGTTCGTAACATGAGATATTAAAGCATTTCATTTATCAATTTTGCTTTAAAGATGATCTCGAAAACTTACTTTTGAAAGTGTTTAATAAAAACACACAGAGTTCGTAATAATCTTAATAAACTACAGAAGAACATTTCAGTATCATTTTGTTTTAATGGTAGAGTTCACCAATTGCATACGCACGAGCTGGTGTGAAATACTTGAGAAATGTTTTAATAAATCTTTGGCTGCTATTTGAGAAGACACACATACTAACGAATGTTTTAACATGCATACATATATACATACGATCTTCAAAACCACATTATAATCATATATTATAACAACATAAAAATTCATATTTTTAATGGCATCCCGAAACGCAGCATAGACGGCGTAATTGAGGACGAACAGTTTAGTTTTTTTGCAAAAAAAAAAAAAAAAAAAATTGGAATAAAACAAAACAAAGTCAGAGAAGATTATTAATAACCGAAAGCATTAACTTTACCTTAAGTATCTGGCCGTTGGGATTTGCTTATATATTCTGACTATAAGGTCAGAAGTATTGAAACACAGCATTCCAACTCATGGCAACTCAAGTCTTGTAACAAACGTCGAAGAAAGATAACACTTCTCAGACCGCTGAAGGTGTGCATATATAAAAGTGTTGAGCCTTCTAAAAGCAACAGACTTTCATTACATCTGCATGTGAATACGTCGCAAAACTATTGAACTTCTAAACACAAGTAGTTTACTTGGCTTCTAATGCCAATATAGGAGTATATCGGAAAGGTCGCTATTCTTCTTCATAATAAAGACATTTTGAGTTGATCTTTGATTTTCTTACAGGATTAACGATAAAAAGCGAAATAGTTTTACTTAGTCCTTAATGTCACTACGTCTATGTATAAATAATGTTTGAAATACTGAAAAGAATTTCGAGTTTTACTTATTCTAAATAATTATTAAGAGAATTTGAGTTGAGACTTTACTATGTTTGATGTGCTGCTGAAACACTGAAAAGTGCTACGTAGCTAACGATAATTTGAGCACACATCCGTTCATTAGATCCTAATAATGCCTTTGCAGGCTTAACGTAACTTACTTAACTCCAAAGATTATCGAGAACAGTAAAGATTCAGTTTCCTTTTTCTTTATTAAAATTTTCTTTTTTAAGTTTTTTATTGAATCAATAAAAAAATAAATATAAAAAAGAAACGGATGTTTAAGGTAACGAGGTAATCTTGAGCAACGAATTTTAAATATTGACTGGTTTAAGAGAGAAATATGAAAGATGTTTTTTTGTGATTTGCATGTATGGCCATTGAAACTATTTCGTTATGAAACTTATAAACGAATCAGATAAAAAGTATGTGTACCGAAATTTTGAAATCTTGAATGTTATTTCCGTTATGTAGCTTAATATTATTTTGATGCATCTATTTATACCTTATTTAAGTCTAAGTTCAGCTTTTTAATTCTTAGAAGCGTTTCTCTTTGGACGGCTTATATCCATTTCCATGCTTGTTTAGGAAAAATAAGTTTACACTAAATCCATAAGCGGGAGTTTAATTTTTTTATCTTCAATTTTTACGACCTTAAACGTTCCAATAGGTTATGAAAAGATGGACACATAAAAACACAACTTTACCGATCCGGCTAATCTTAACACATATTAAATAATTATTAAAAGGATATAATTACTTTAGCTAAATTATTGATTGTCACAAGCATAATGACTGATTTTGTTCACCCGTATTCCTTACTCTTAAGTATGATAAAAATAATTTTATTGCAGCAAATAGCAATTATACTATGAAATGTCAGTAAGAAAATATGTTTCTTATATAATAGTTGATGTACACGTCTGTTTTTCATTAATCTGGAATGCGTTGCCAAAATTGCATTTGTTCTAAATCAAAAAAAAAAAAAAAAAAAAAAAAAAAAATTATTGTTAGTGTTCTCAAAGCACTGGCAGTTGGTTACGTTAAGGTATACTCTTATGTAAGATATATTCTTAAAACGAATCTGTGCAATAACCTGCATTTAAGTTAAGTAATGGGTTGGCATGATGGGAATGTTTTTAATTTTGCTAATAGTGAAAGAAGTTTTATTAGAGTCCTTAACAGGTATTTGGCTTAAAAACAATTATTTTTTAGAGAGATTTTGAATTTCAGTCGGAAAAGCTTCGACCCTTAAGCTCGCACATCTCAGCAGCCAACTAAAGACTATGAAGTTTTCATATCTGACGAATTTTTGGTTTTCACTTTTCGGCAAGTTTAGTTATCTACGTCCAAGCCTCAGAAGTTCTATACAGTTTGAGATTCGGAATTGTCCGAACGTTATCGATGAAGCTCTTACGGGTACAAAATTGAGACTTCTCGCTAATAACGGGCATCAAAAACTCGTCGTAAGACGAACATAGCCTTTTATTCGTTTTTACTTTTAACAATTTTTTTGCAAATTTTAAAACTTCCAGAAACGACATTTGAAGATTGGATCAAAGGAAGGAGAGAGAGAGATTGATGAACTAAGATCTAACAGTAATTTGAGAAAGAGTTTAGAGGACTTTTTCCTTTGTACAGACTTTATGTCAGTTTTATTATGAGACAACAAATATTGCGCTACAGGTTTATTGTACTTATGTCACAATCAGCTGTTATGTTTCATATATGTACCAATATGTGAAGCCAAATTAATTTTAAAGTCGTATACACAGAGAAGAAGTTTTTTAAGACCTTGTAAAGTAAAAGTAAAATGTAAAGTATAAATTGCATATAAATAGGTAACTATAAGGCATTTGTATTAGAATATTCTCAAATAAGTGAATAGAAAGTGAATTGCATTGAAAGTCACTTTCAAAATGGATCATAGCGGAAATGAAATTTAAAAAACATTCGTATAAATTTCTACTTCTACCGCCTTTCACTACTTGCGGTAAGGTTATATTAAATTTGTGCGGATGTTTATAACATTCATTTTCTAACAATTTTTGAAATGATTTGGTCTCGTCCATCCGTCCGTCCGTCTATTTATTTGTTTTCAAATTACAGCTCAAAATATGGAGATTCTTTTATATAATTTGGTACAGTAACGTCTTTTGGCTCACTGTTTGCATTTGACTAATTTTATGACAATTCTTCATATTAAAAAAGTTCTTACTCGCAAAAAATTCCAATACTTAGTATTTCTCTTAGCAGACAAAATAAATGCAGAAAATATGCATCGAATGGAACTCTGCTCATAAAAACTTTTTTACAAGAATTTTGAGCTTTTGTGATAGAAATTAGTTCCGAACAACGATTTGAAATATAAATTTTGTTACGGTTTATTTAAATTAAAAGGATCCATTTTTGGTACCTATTTCCAAGTAAAGGCCTCTTGCAAAGTAAGATATCATCTAGTAGTAGTAGAAGTAATGTAGAATAAATGTGATGGTCGTTCTTGTATGATTTAAATATTTTTAATTGATTTCATTAAGAATGATTTTTGATAATTTAAATAATTTTTAAAGAATTTAAGCACAACACTGTATTTAATACGATATGACAAATATCAATCTTTCACTTCACAAATTTTTAATACAGAAATAATCGCATTATCACTGATAATAATCAATAAACGATAATGAAATATTTACTTATGTTTTATAGAAGATTAATCATCTTCAATTCTTACCACTGTTCCACAAAATGTGTGTATGTACATGTGCAAATTAACTTTAAATGCAAATGTTTTTGTTTAATTATAACTATTATTATTTATTACTGTTCGAATAAGAGATTAAAATTAAAGTAAAATTTTAATAGACAAAAATTCAATTTTCAACACTCGCTTTAATTTATATGTGATTATATGAGAGCACACCTGCCTGTTGACAAATCAGTAAACGAAACGCACAAAAAAAGAATAAGAAACAATTATATTATTGAGCGCATAAAAAAATTGTGGAATGAAGCTCATTAAAAGAAAAGCTGCACTTGTGTTTTTTTTTTTTTTTCAATAAAATTATAACAATGTAAAGATGAAGAGAATGAAATGGAACGTCTTCTATACAAATTGTGTTGCTATTATTTGTGTTAGGTACTTGCGTGTGTTTTGGCCATTTTTTCACTTGAAAAAGTCGTTTCTTGAGAAAAATTTGCTACAATATATATTAATCAACATATTTTCTATCATTTCTTACAATTTTTTCCCGTTCAATAAGTCTTGCAATTCATTGTCTACGCGAACATTTTGGGTCCTCCAGGCTGTTCTTTGCTGTTAGCATCAAAACCGACAGTTACGATAGGATGGAGCCTGTAGTTTTGCAAATATTCTTATATCAAACATTGGATTAACCGCCAGGTTGCCTACAAGGTTTTGAACGCAAATTTTGTAAGCCATCTTGTAGAAAATAATTTCGACTTCAATATGTAGGATTTCACTTATGATGTTACATACTACGAAGAATTCTAGACTGGAGTCATTGCGAGATCTCTTCGTTTGAATTAGTTCTGGTGTATCTAATATCTATATGTTGTGTGCCCGAATTGGCTAGAGAATATGCTAATATGTTAGAAGCAAACGCAAATTTATTGGCGTCGTATGTGGAGTATAGTTTCCTGCAAATCAGCTTTTTTTTTCGAAAGAATAACAAGTTTGCTTCTCGTTGATAACGCAGCGTAATTTTACGAAAATGATTTTGTTTACTTGTACTTCAATATCCGTCGTTTAAATTTGATTCAATTTTCTTTCTTTAAGTCTACAAGTTTTAATTGTCAACAATGAAATCATATTTGACTTAATCTCTTTTAATACTGTTTATGTATTAAGAATTTCAATACTTTTTAGATTATTAAGTGTAGTGTAAAGTAGATGATTGTGAGGTGCTCATAGCAGACCAGATAATGGTTTAACGACGAAATCGACACTAAACGCAATAGCTTTTGGGTATTATTGTGTTTGCGCACGTTGTTGCTGACATTAGTTTCAATGATTAGCGATACCACCACAATAGGAAGGAAACAGCACAAGTCAAAGCGACAGAAAAAAAAAAGAGCGGGAAATAAATAAATGTATTTAACGATGAACTTATAATAGGAAACAGAAGAAGAAAAATAAACTGTTAAGATATACAATTAAAGGAACCACCGTTATACGCCAAAGGCAGCTGTTACTCTTCTATTAATGCCTTAGATATACCTTTGGCACTTGCCAGATTACTAAAGTATTTAAATTGTTAATTTGTGTTAAAGTATTTATTTATTACGTTAAAAGTGTTGATATTTATTCATGCTATGAAGCATTAAAACATTAAGAAAATGAACAAATCACTTAAAGTGATTACAAAGTCATTCCGAAAAACAGAAACAGCTAATTAAATATTTGAAAAAATATTGACTTGAAGATAGTTGATATTATGCTTCGTTTTAGTCAAATGATAAGGGTTTCAATTTCAATATTTACTCAATATTTAATATCTAAGATCATTTTGTTTGTTTTAAATACACAATTAGTGTAGGTCAGTTCGAACTTATTTTTTACGCATAAACGAATGAGCGAGATGTTTTACGATGTCAATCGAACATACAATGCTGGGGGATAATCGTCACTGCTCACTTCGAATAAGTCTTAGGATTGCATTAGTCCGTCTCTCATTACTAACAAGCAACCATGGCACAAATACTATTTCTCCTTAGGATCTCTTATTATCGTCTCGACTACCTACCATTGGCAACTATGCCGAAATATCATCTCATTTCAGAATATAATGGATGTTAATAATTTACAAACTCACTACAGGTACAGTCGTCGCTGGTCGTCTTGTATACATCTGATGCTTATACTCGGGACTGTTGGCGTACAAAGGGTTAAGGTAGTCTTATGATTTGCATGACATTTACACCAGTCGGGTAAGCATTGTCTGTTAGTTTGGAGCTGAAGCTAATATATCGCTCAATAAGTCGAGAGACTAACATTCAACTTTATTATCAACATAGCCTACTTCAAGAGTGACACAATTACTACAACGGTTCTCTAACGTGTTGACTTTATAGAACTATGTGTCAAAACCATCAAAACGCACTTCGTTTGCCGCAAAGACCCTATTATTCAAACTAACGTTTTTTTCAGCATCCTTTTGTGATTTGCCTAGTTGTTGCTGGCGGCCAGAACTGGACAGTACGATGGAAGAGATACCAATTCTAAATTCACTAGTCACAGGCGGCGTTTGTTTCCATTGTCTCCCTTGGTAAAGTAATTTTTTCGTGCCTAAATGAGGAATGCAACTTCTCTTAATATCTTTAGGACTGTAGCTATCTCTTGAAACTTCGTTATAGTATTTTCTCTTTTAAGAGTCTACCACATTCAGTATCATCGGTATCCTTACAAGCTTAGCTAATGTCAGCAAATAACCGGTAACTTATTGCCTTCGAACGACAAGGGAAGGAGAAACGAATACTGAATTTATACGATATTTTTTCCCATCAAAAAGCAATGTTCCATCAAAATGTGAAATTAGAATTTTTTCATTATTTTGAAAATAAAAGATAAAATTATTGTTATTGTTATACTCTAGACTAATAAAATTAATTCTTATACTAGAGAGATGGAGAGCATTAGCAAGTTTAGGCTATCGGCTCGTTGATGTTTTTGGCTATGAAAATATTCTACCGCAATGAGATTTGAACCCACGTGTGCTGCTGACTTGCTGGAAGCGCTTCTTAAACCACAGCGGCTAAAGCGAAATAATCTTACCAAAGCTGAGGTAATGCGAAAACAAATGATCAAAATGACATGGAACTTTGACAAACTTCCTTTCAGAGTTAGATAGTTAATTATCTAAAAATAAAACAGATTTTTAATTAGGGTTAGCATCTTTGTGGCAGTCTCTTCAATTATTGATAGAAAGGTTAGGTAGTCTGTAGGACTCCACCTATTCTCTCATTCGTTTTATACTTCCTTCAGTATAGATGTTTCTCTTGTCCCAGCATCACGACTGCCTGTTCGAATTACATTAAAATGAATATAAGCGTCTCGCAATAGCTAAAGAGTTTTTTTTCTCACACATTATCCGATTTAATTTGAATTAAATTTCTTTGTAGTTAATCTCTTTTCTTTTGTCTTTTTTTTTTTTTAATCAAATGAACTCGGCATTACAAGCTTGCACTTCTTTCGTTATTGAAAGATCATTCTAATGTTTAAATTATTGCATTAAGTGTACTCTAACTTTGTTTTCAGTTCAGTTACTTTTCGTAATTTCATTTAATTAATGAACTGCTTTTGTGTTTTATAAAACTTCTTTGCGGTTAAATCGAAAACAATAGAAAATTTTATTAAGTCAACCGCACAATTTCCATAAAAGTTTTTGTTTTTTGTTTTTTTTTTTCTCTTTTGTATCGCTTTGTTGTACTTTCTTCTTCGTTATACTTTCAACATAGTTTTGTATTATTAATGATAAGTCAGCTAAAGAATAGTTAATTAAAGACAGCAATACAATGCAAGATATGAAATGAAAAGAAGTGAAATGAAATGACGCTTTTGTTCGTGTTCAAGTAATAAGAAAATTTTTCTCAACGTTCTTACATTACGGGATAAGGAACAAAAGCTAAAATAAAATATAAAATAAAATTGACGGAAACTCTCTACTAAAGAGTAAAAGAAATATATTCTTTTCACTTTTTCTATTGTATTTTATATTTGAATTCTTTTATTTTTTTCACTTCAATATCAAAAATGATATTATTTAATATTGCAAACATGATTTCACAAAAAGAACTCTGAAATAAGGAAATGTCACTTTAGAGTTTATAAGCAACTGACAATATCATATATATATATATATACAAAGTAGTCGGTGCAACAATTGTTAATGTGGTTACTTTTTTCAATAGATGATTATGATGGTAAGATGGTAAGATGAGAATAAGAAAAAAGTTTGAAATATTTACTAATGTTTGCAAGTCTGTTGCTTATCTGTAGCCTTTGAAAATAATGATAGTCGTGCTAAAAAGATACTTGGATTAGAGTTTTATTTCCTTATTTTAAACTTTTTAATTTAGAAAGAAGATGGCAGTGATCGTTTATCATTCTTTGTTTTTTTTTTTTAATGAAAACGATAAGATAATCTTTGCGTAGAAACGAAAAACTTATCGAATAGCAATTACAAATATTAATTGGTCGAGTCATACGGGAAAGCATTCGTTGACAAGATTTTGTGTTGTCAGCAGAACATTTTCTATGAAATTTACATTAAAATAAAATAAATAGAAATATAGTTAATCAGGACTGCATTTTTTTAGTTTATGAATATTATGAATTCATTAAGTTATTGAGACCGTCTTACGTCTGAAGGTTTGGTGGGTAACCTCAAAACAGCGCTGGTAGATCGGTTAAAGGCGACGTCAAATTTTTGTTTGCTCATTCTGGGATTGTGTTGTTTTATTTCAAGACTTCAATAGCATAGTATAGAATTGTCCAATTCCTACTTGCTTTTTTTAGGATTATAACTTGTCTTGATCTTTGTTCGGGTTTGATCTAAAATTTAGTCATGTATAACTGTACAGTTAACAGATTTTAAAAACTTAAACTGTCAATCGATCATGATCGCGTATATTATTATGCTTTAGAGCCAACTTATAACCGCCATGGTCGTTTTGAAAAGCGAAGTATTAAATATCATATGAAAGAATTCAATACTTCTCAACTCTAATGCTCTAACCGCAAAGCGCAAAGATGATAACGTGAATTTGCTACTTCGCCTAATGTACGCGGGAAAGGCCTTGAAAACAAATTTGAATAAGAGGTTGCTTTTTCCTGCATATAATTTGAGTCTTACATATTAAAGGCATGTCATGATTGTCAATTTTCAAATCCTAAGTCAATGCGTTCTTATACATACAGGGATTAAATATCGAAATCAAAAAGTGAAAGCGTAGACTACAATCTATACAAATGCCTTGTCTTCAAGAGCGCGTAGATTCGATAAACTCGACGTTTTCGAGCGTAATTGTAATTTTTACTACACTTCTTCCATGCTACCGCTTTGCTAATTGTTACACTTGCATACTTTGATTATCTTTCGTTTGCACAAGACTAAATATAAAATTATTTTTATATGTAATACCACGAAAAACTTTTCTTTTGTATGAGAATGGCCAGCAGAAAATTTTCGTATTTATATAGATTTTATTTAAAAAAAAAAAACTATGACTTTTTTTCATTGACTTCATGACTTTTTTCATTCTAAAGTTTTGGCCAACAACATGAAGTATTGATATCTCTACACAATCTCTACGACTACGTGTCAACTTTAAATATGTATTTACACAAAACGCTTGCATATGCACCGACAAAGTTAGGAGAAAATATATGTTTTTGTTTTGTTATAAAGAAAATCTTTTGATTTGCTTTACTTTTCAATAAATTTAACAACAACAAAAAGAAAAACCACATTTTTTGTCAACATTCTCTTATTAGTTTTTATCTACATAGATTTATATATTTATAATAGTTTATATATATGATTATATTCTGTATAGATTGCTTGAAGCCTACAACATATAACTACTGGTTTTGCGATTGTGGTTTTGGTGAATTTTAAAACTTGCAAAATTTGATGTTACCAACATTATCGTGTCTACTTGAACTGAACAAAATGCAACAAGAATTTGCGATTTTTTCCTAACAAATATTTATTTCATCTTCGATGCTATTTTATTTTCTTCCAAACAGTTCGCTTTCAATATGACAATCTTTCCACGAAGTTGTTCCTTTAACAGCACTATCAAAGGTTCGTTCATTTATCTTTTTTTAGATTATTTATGGTAGAAAAGTCGCGATCGTTAAGTGAAGTTTTGTGTCAGTCTACAGTCTGTAGAAATTGTATATAGGTAGCATGTAGAAATTGTAAAAAATAAAATAAAAAGCCAATAAAATGTGAATTCTAGAGCAAGAGAAGAATTCATTAATGAACGTGAAGCATTAATTTTTGCAGTGGATGGCAATTTATTATCAGAAGAGCCGTCTCGTTTCAAACATGCCTTAAATATTATTCGCAGTGCCTTCCTTTCTGGTTTATTATTTAACGATAAAGATGTGGTGGGTTTGGTGTTTGCCAATACTGATAAAAACCCCGAGCCATATGAACCGAATTATGTAGAGGATGTTGAAATACCGGATAATTGTATGGTTTTTTTGCCGGTTCGCCAATTTACCAAAGCAATAGTTGATCATTATTTAAGAGCTAGGAGAGCCGCGGGCAATTAATATAACTAATACTTGGTGTGAGATGCGTTTAAATGATCATTCCATACGTTTAACATATAAGCAGGGGAATCGAGTACGTAACTTGCATGCTACTGGTATGATGTTCTTAGGTTTTCAATCAAAAGCTGAATTATCAAAAATTTTGTATTGCAAATCATGCAATTTTATGTATCCGGATGATCGATACATTTTGGGATCAAAAAAACTTTTCCGTGCATTATGGGAACGTTGTCGAGTACGTGATAAAGTCGCATTTAATTATTTATTGTATATTAGAAATGAAAATCATTGATAAAAGCTAAATTTAGTGAAAGTACGTCTGCGCCTGCAGTTGTCTAGAACAGTTTTGAAAAGGCTGTACAAAGCACAGTAACTAAAATACATACTTTAGATTGAAAATTGTGAAATCATGAATGAAAATGAAAATGAAAAT
>KK351132.1:656240-668459 GCA_000671755.1 Glossina brevipalpis | reverse complement strand
TCTCAATTAGATTGGATAGCCCAGCGGTTCAGCAATTTTTGTTTGACTGTCTGTCTGCTGAAATTAAGTTTACAAATGTACAACTTTATCTCGGTCATAATATCTTCTATAAGGTTAAGGTTAAAGTGTTGTCTCTAAGAGTTGAAGTTAATTAATAGCACATGTTGTAGTTGTTATCTGTGAATTCCCTGACAAAAAAGATCAAAATCAAAAATGTATTTAATCAGTTCTTGATAATGAGTGAATAGTAAAATCATTTAATTCACCTTTATTTGTTCAAGTAGCTATGGACGGAGGGATAATATTATCCAGGAAAAAGAACTTAACAAATGCTCGCGCGTATCCTTAATTTACTGTACATTTTGTTTTGTTTTGTGCAATGAATTCAACTATGGCTTTTCTTTTTTCAAGACAAGCGATAGATATCAAAAGATTCGGTTTAAGGGAAACATAAATTTTGTGAGATCTTTTTGTTTCCTTTTTTTTAGCAATTCTTTCTATTATTATTTGTGTGTTGTCCGATGGTAAGTAAATCAAAATTGAATTTTCTAGAACGTCGCTCTTGTCATGACATTGTTTTGCAATATTATTAGTGAAAGTCTGTTTTCTACACGAAAAGAAATACAAAACAGACATGCACCACAACTGTAACCTCAACTATGATGGCAACGACAGCAATACAGACAAGTTTTTTGCTTGAAAGTTCACTGTTTCTAGTAAATATAGATGGTTTGCCATTGTATTCTGTCCATATGTATATATATATATATGTATGTATACATATATATGTACGCTTAAAGATTTTCCGTTTATTTTTTCCTCTTTTTCTTTTTTTTTTTTAACTTCTACACGGAAATTGAATTATTATCGTGTGCCAGCTGATAACTTACTTCCGCATTTTTCATTTTGTTTTGTAAGGTTTTTTTATTACCGCATTATGTAGAGTACTTTTTTTTTTTTGTATCAGCCACAAGCCCAGTATACAAATGAGGCAACCAGAACCACTACCCAACACTACTGTTATTGATGAATCGTAGAGAAGCTTAAAAAACAATGATGTAGAGAAGTGAAAACAAAATTGAAATGTACGCGATATTAAAAACAACAACAACACCAACAATAGAAACATCAATAAAGGACTAAACAATAGGTAGGAAATTACTAAGTGGACGGCATAATAAAAAATGGCACAAATATAATTGAATTATAGATTAATCTAAAATATAATTGAAGAGAAAATGATCATAAAATTTATTTAAGAAACTTCGTAAACTTTTAGAAGTTAGCGATAAAAATTATATATTTACAGTTGTTCTTAAAGCTTTATTTATTAATCGTTAATATTATATTTTTGATCGCAGTGTTCATATAATTCTATTGTTAAAAGGGCCGCGGAAGATGAGAGTATATTAATTCTATCAATTTATTCGCAACAACAAAAAAGAAGCTTCAAAGACTCAATGTAAAAAATATATATTCTTGGTCAGCGTCAAATTAAGAATCGATCCCCTTGGCCGACTTCATATTTAACGTAAATATTTCAAGTTCTTGGACGCAGATTGGTATTGAAAGTGTACAAAATGTACAAAAATGAAAAGGATTCGGCCACGTCCCTTCAATATAATGGGGTAATAAAATTTAACCTTTTGAGACAAGGTTTGTAACATCAGAAGAGAATATTCAGAGATTCCTTGAGATGTACATATTCTTGATCAGTATCAAATTCGTATTCTGCCAAGACGTATCCGTCTATGCGTTAGTCTATCTGCTTATCTTTGTGATGTCTGCAACAACCATTGCCCCGTTCACAAAAATTAAAATATCCGAATAATATTTGCATTTGTATTGAAAACCCAAACCCCGAACCAAATCGGTCACTGGACGATCGTCCAGTATAATACGAGATAAAAACACTTCTGCTTTCTGTGCTTTTTGCTCTCTACTCGTAGTTTACAGAATAAAAATTTCCATGGTATTCTATAAAAATGCAAAAATCTACCACACTTACCCAGTATTACAGAGTGCCGAAATTTAGTTTTTTCTACCTTTTTCTAAAATAAAGCTGATGGGTGTAAAAGATTTAAAATAAAATAATTTCATTTAGTTGCTTTTAATGAAAGATTTTTATACAGAATTCTATAGAGTTTGCAGCTAACGACATAATCTGATCCTGTCTTTGCCGCGAATGCTTTAACGGTTCCTAATACTTTTAATTTTTGGACAGTTCAAAGTCATATTGGTGGCCTGCCAGGGTAATATATACACAGTTTCCAATAGTCAGCCGAATAAGTAGAATAGTTAGGACAGCTTGAAATATTAGCAGTGGGATATAGTTTCTGAGCATTTTTGTTGAAAAAAGTCAACGTTTATTATAAAAAAAAAATGACTCAAGTAATTTAGTGAAGATATTGCCCATCGCCCACTACTTTATCCTTCTCCGCAGCAAAATATAAATTCTTTAAAAAAAAGGATAATTCATCCTTCAAGAATTTCCAGAAAAATACATAATTTGTTGAAATAGTATTTATACTTGAAGAGATCACGTAAATTAGTCTAATCGGAAGGAATAATGTCTGCTAAATAAAGTGGAGAAGATAGAATTTTCCAGTTCATTGCTGCTAATTTATCCCGAAAGGCCAAAAGTCATTACACTGAAAAAGTCGCTCGTTTATCGGTTCAATTATGTAAATTTGTTGTTAATTATATTCCCTATCGGCGGTTTCGAAGAACAACTCATTATAAATTGCAGCTGACAAATTTTTAATTAAATTACTTCATAAAGTACCGTAAGTGTTTTTTATTCAAAATTTTCTTAATTACATCATATATTATATTGTTATCTATTAAGGTTTCTTGCATACATCTTCGGCTTAAATAAATGAACCGATACATCTTATTGTTGCCTTCATCATCATCGGCAAACATTCGTGTATACGCTCATATTACATTAAGAAATTTAAATAAAATTTATTTTCTATTTGTTTTCATTTTCTTTCTCTTTATTTTATGTGCGTTTTTCTTTTTCCCCATTTTGTATTCAATTCAATTATAAGTAAATTAAAATAACTTCCATACAGACACACAGCCGGTTACTGTGCACGTATATATATCCGAACGAATACAGATCAATTTCAGACACTAGTTATTTCATTTTGCGATTTTACATTAAACCAACTGACACATGATTGTCAGTCTATGTGTATATGCGGGTTCGAAACGTTTAATACGACAACCAGTGACATTTTCATATAAATGAAATAACCTCCTGTGCTATCTCTCAAACACATACTCTTATTATTTATGCATTTGATTCGAGTGATTTCGTTAAGTTTACCCTGTAGACTCCAAGTTAACGATGACTGACACGCAGACGGTTACTATAATACTTCATACCTTTCGTTTTCCTTCTCTTTTTAATACTCAGCATTGAAAAGTTTGTGATGCATTCATTCCTCGAAACGTTTGCTACATTCAGAAGGACTTTTTGTTTATACATATGTATATGTATTCTTGATCGCTACCAAATCAATCGAGGCATGTTCATCTGTCTGTCTGTCTGTGTGTAATATCTGTGATAAAAATTCCTCTTGTCGAAAAAATGAAGATATCCGACTTCATATCTAGCAAAAGCATTGAAAGTTCCTGCAAGCAAATTCTTATTCAAAATGAGACAAATCGGTTAAAAGACACGCCTTTAGCACAACAGTGCACCTATGTTTGCAAAAGCAAAAAAGAAAAGTGGATTTTTTTTTTCTTAATAATCCTAAATTACAAAAGATAAAAAGTTCCTCCTGCATTCGATGGCCGAATCTTACAGTACATTGAAGATGAAAAAAACTGCCACGTTCTTTCAATATTACAGGATATAAAAAATGTAATTCCTCATTCATTCGTTTTTTTAAAGATAAAGGTTGTGCTGGGTATAAAAGATTAGGTCACAGCTAAATGTGCAATTTTCATACTCATTCTCTTTCTTTTTTTTTTTTTTTACTGGAGTTGTAGGGGAGTTGTGTCAACGATTTCGTTGTTGAAATCACGTAATTACCGGAAAAAGTCTACGAAAATTATAAATCACGTTGAGATTAATGCAGCAGAAAACGAGCGATATTAAGGCAAAAGCTACTCAAACACTTAGTATTGATCTAAAAGAGGCTCAATAATCAATCTATCATTCTCTGTTCTGAAAAAAAAAGGCAGGAGAGATAATTAACACACACTAAAATTGCAGTAATTGAACGAAGTATCTGGTATTAAAGTCAATTAATTTCTTCTTGCTTATAGGAGCCTCAGTAGAGTTCGCACTTTTGAATGTCCTTTAACGTAAATTTATAGTACTTTCACCTGTTTTGAAGCAATATTTGTACGCATATTATTAATTGTAAATTTTGTAAAACCCGAAGCATTAATGTCAAATATACGCACTCACAAAAAAGCTACAATTCACTTGAAGGATCCATAATCAATAATCAGAGTAGGCATTAAAGCAGTATGAAGATTTTGCCAAATTTTTCATTCGTTTGTTAGACTTAAATGTCAGATGTAAATTTACGTACAGTTGACGAATGAACGGACTTGGCAAAATAATATATATATATATACATATATATATATGATGCATATATGTATTTTTAAACCGGCGTAGCCATGTCCATCTGTTTTCCTGTCTAAATGTCTAAACGTGTTCTTAAATATCTGTAAGAGATTACACTTAAAACCGGATCTAATCCGAATAAAAACGCAATAGATAAAAAAAAAAGAAATGAAATGAAATTGTTCTTAAATAAATTTATTGATAAGCAGCTATCAGCCATCAGTCCTACAAAAAATGTCAATCGAAAATTTAAATTGATTATCAAAGTGATTTTGAAATATCGACCTATAGCTTACAATATACCTGATCATAATAAACATGAAGTTACAAATCAAGTTACAACTGCTTTTCTCTATACGCAGTTCTTGTTCTAAGTGGATTATGCTTTGTACTCGACATCGATATTGATTGGCTATAGAATGTGAAACCAAATGATATATGAAGCAAGC
Source organism: Glossina brevipalpis (assembly GCA_000671755.1). Taxonomy (NCBI): domain Eukaryota; kingdom Metazoa; phylum Arthropoda; class Insecta; order Diptera; family Glossinidae; genus Glossina; species Glossina brevipalpis. Next base: position 663,419 of record KK351132.1, on the reverse strand, counting down.
GGGAGTCTTCAACATTATCAAATTCTATTTGTATTCTTCTTTATCGAGATCGAATCTTTAACTCGTTTAAGCGATTTTGAAGCTTGATCTAGAAATATTTTTATGAGAAAAATTTAAAATCAAATTTAAACGTACTAACGTAAGGAAAGAAAAAAATATGAATTATTCTATAAAGTACTATTGGATAGAATTCACTGAATATTTGGGGTGAAGAAGGGGTTGACAATAAGTTCAATCCAAGCAAACATTAAACTATTCTTTCAGTTGAATCCATTTCTTTGACTGTTTAACTATATCAGATAGAGAAAAAAAGCTGAAATCACTTATCACACTAAGTGCGATGGAAAAAATTCGAACGAACTTTTCGAAAAATCGGATTTCTTACTTTCATGTGAATGCTTTTCATTTACTATCGAAAGTTCCGTAGAGACGAAACACTTGAAATTAAATTCATTATTTCAAGTTGAGATCAAGTCTACTATCCTAAGTGCTGATGGCTATCTTTCTTCGAAGCGTTGGGGAAACTGAAAATCATATTTTACAATTTATTGAAGGTAAGAAAAACTTCAAAATAATAATAATTATTCCAAATTGAAAGGCAGATCACATCATCCTAAGTAGGGATGGATGGATTTCTCTCCGAACTTTTAGGAATTACAAGTTTTATTTTTTCAGTTAAATACCTTTTTATTGACTTTTGCATCTCGCTGAAAAATAAAAGGTTATCATTCTATGTACGGGTACGAAAAGTTGTCTGTAGATTTCACAGGGATTAAGTTTACTTTTTCGAGCGATTAAATTATCGGAAAGATGATAAAGTCAATTGACTCGATCTTCAAGAAAGATGAGGAACGGAAATTAGCCTCACAACAAACAAATGTTCTTGTGTAATGTGTTATTTCAAATTATTTACCGAATACAATCTCGTAAATGTAGCTTTTTTGTATTTATTTGCTGCAAAAATTTAGTCGTAATATAAATGACGGTATGAAATACTTTCTAGTTACATTGACATCCATATGCATTGCATATATACGTAATACTTTAATATGTTGCTTCATAAATATTTAACGCTCTTTATGTAATAAAAATTTTGATTTATTTTTCTATATAAATATATTTTATATGTATATGTACAGACGAATCTATAATGCATACATGAATGTTGTGCGTTATTTGCTCTTAAAAGAGAATATAATGAATGGATACAATATTTTATATAACGTGTCAGACAGTTATAAAACATTAAATTTTGTTGCAATTTCAACAAAATTATTCAGTTCTAGCCGATATATGTATATATAATTCCATATATATATATATATATATATATATATGTATGTATATATATAGTAATATGTTCACATACTCTTACGCTTGCGTACGTTATACATTTATATTTATTTATTATACATATATATATATATATATATATATATGTATGTATGTATATATTTATATGTATTTATTTATATGTATACATTATGTATATTTATGCCAACGTATTATGTGTCAATTAGTTGTTCAAAAGTTAATGGAATTTCCGTATAATATTGTCATTCGGTAATAACATGAAAATTTATATGAATGAATGTGACAATTAAATGCAATATAAAGGCAACGTAAGAGTACAAAAAAAAAAAACAAAAAAAAAAAAACAAATTCATATACGTTTAGCGTATTTATCCTTATGTGTGGGCGTTTATATTATAGATGTATGTGCGTTTTTGGTATATTGCAAAGCTTATTATAAATATTTAATTAAAATGAAATTAAAAACCACAAAAACATTAAATAGAGACTGAGAGTGTGTTAATATAATTTGCAATCAACTTGAAGTAATTATTATTATTTAAAAGGATTAGAGAGAAATTATGGATATATTAAATAGCCATAGAATGAATATTGATACAATATTGGTAAAACATAATACATTCAATATTCAGATTGCTCATATAAAATGCTAACAACTCTTTAAACACTTTTAATATAACTCAATAATTCCAATATTATTCAAATATTGCAGAGTCCTACTCACACAATTAAGTAAATAAGTAATAAAACTTAATAAGTCGAATCGTGTTTACAAACGAATAACTCTATGCAAAGTTATATATTTTGTATTAATACTTAGCGAATATTCCTGACGTTTAAGCAAACATACATCTTATTAGGGGAAAAATCTTATTTTATATTTTTATACCCACCACCGAAGGTGAAGAGTATATTTCACTTTTGTCATTTGGTTTGTAAGTACTAATAGGAAACTTCGGAGACCTTATAAAGTATATATATTCTTGATCAGTATCAAATTTAGGATTAATTCCAAAATGTCCGTCGGTCGGTCTGTGGTAAACATTCTCCTGACCGCTAAAATTAAGATATCGGCTTCAAATTTGCCGGAAACTTTGGATGTTTTTGCACTGCCACACCTACCTATTACAGCTTAGTTTTTCACGTTGTTTTTTTTTTAAGATAAAAGTGGTGGATACAAAAGATTTGGCACAGTCGAATACAATTTTCTTACTTGTTTAAAAAGAGCTTTGCTTTTCTAAATTTCTATAAAAAACTAACGAAAAAGAAAATTTATTAATTTTCCGATTTTTACATACAAAAGTACCAGGCTTAGATCATCCAAAAAAAAAAAATGTTTTTTTTTTTAAAAAAGTTCTTAAAAAGTTGATCACAAAATGTTTATTTGTCGAAAATTGACACGATAGTCACTAGAGACTCTTAGCTTGCAAAAGCAATTCAATTTTCCAACCCCTGGAAGAAAAAGCTGAAAAAACCACCTATACGCTTCAAATATATTATGATTCCATGACTAAATAGATTATTTAGAGCATATAAAAAATTTAAGAAATTTTTACTTTTTTAGCAGTTGAAAAAACTTGAATTAATGGCTTTGATAATCTCTTTTTGGGGTGGCAGGACTTTTAGTTAGTCATGTCTGTTTTACTTTATTGTAAAATGTTGCCGATCTTTTTCTTGAAGTAGTACTTTTCGCTGTGATCAAGCATATATTTAATTTTTTCTATAAATTGGTGCCCACGACTATAGTGAACAAAAGGCGAATAATGTTTTTTCTTCTTCTTTAAATTTACTTTTATATTTTTCCTTTTGTGAAAACAAGTCAAGTTCGAAAGTTATGTAAATTAACTCAAACGTTATTCCGCTATTGATAAAAAAATCATACATAGACGAACCAGAAAATATATAAATTAATCATTCGCGTACTATTTTCGTAAATTTCATAGATTTTGATACCCATCACCGAAGGATGGAGGCACATTAATTTTTGTCATTTTGCTTGCAACACTCGGAAAGGAACCTTCAGAAACCTCGTATATTCATAAGTAATATCAAATTTAGAATCGTATGTCCGTCTGTCTATCTGTCCGGCTGCGTAAACATTTTAATGGTCGCAAAAATGAAATTATCTGCATTGGATTTGGCAAAAAAAAATAGAAAAATCTTGAACGTACGTTGACATTGAAAACGGACCAGAAACATTCTGCTTTCTGTGCCTTTGTGCACACTACTCATAAACTACATTTTAAAAATTTCCATAACATTCCGTAAAAATAGAAAAAGTCTGCCACGCTTCACCAATAGCGTCGAAATTTACTTTTTTTCCAACTTTTTTTTTTCAAGATAAAGATGGTGGTTATGGAAGATTTAAAATAAAATAATTTTCTTGTTTATTTTTATTAAAATTTTTTATTGTTAATTTCTTATATTTAACTTTACGCGATGTACAACCAAGAACGATTGTGCATCTCCAGCATCAACTTAAGTTACGTCTTAAATCTATTCTTGTCTGCTTGTGTTTAACTTATATTGAGCATTGGATGAATCAGTTTACGGGATTATTTTGTCGTAACGCAAAATGCGTTGGAAGTGCAGATGTTTGTGATGATTTCTTAACTCAGTTTAATAGCTTTTTTAGTTAAACTTCTTGTAAATGATATACCATTAGATTCATTGCAAACGAACAATGCAAGAGTCGTTCTATGTTTTGCTATCGATTGTATTTAGTAACTGGAAACAGGAAAAGCGTTGCAAATCTTGTCCATTTGCATCGATGCAGTGGTTGATTGTTTATACAATGCCAGTGATACCTAAGAAGTCTCGAATATGTTTCATGTTAACTTTTATAGACTTAGCAATTTGAGTTTTTGCTAATGAGATAATGTTCGAAGAAAGTTATGCTGATAATATTTTTCTATAAATTCCTCAGTCCAAACTCAAATGTGAGCGAACGTATCCAAGATGTGTATGCTGGAGCTTATGTAAAATTTCTTATTTGTTTTTTATTATCTACGATTCAATGTGATTTGCATCACATATACATTTCAATTTATTTTTATATGTGTGCTGTTGTAACAACCACTTTTCATTCGAACGATTTTCATTATTATCAAACAATGGTTTGTTGACATTTGACATTATATCTGGAAAAGAAAAAGCAAAGAAACGAAAAAATGTGAAAATGGAAAGAGAAACCGACAAAGTGACACTTACAAATCAACAAATCAATTCTGATTGGAAATGTTTTTTTTGTTTTTCTTTTCTTCTCTCTGTTATTTTTGGTTTTCCCCTTACTATACTCACATCTATACTTGCTCAACAAGATTATATTTTATATGAATTTTTTTTATTTTCATCTCTAGAGAGTTTATTAACTTTGCTATTCTACTTGTAATGTGTATGAATAGAAGTAAAAATTGGAAATCTCTTGCGATAAGAGTCTTTAAGATGAAATTCGAGAATCGATTCAGAAATTTGGTATAAATGGAGGCCCCAGAGTTTTCGAGGTAAGCATAGCTATGACGAATCTCCCCGAATGATTAAACAGACATACTGTAAGTAAGCAATAAAACTGCGAGTAACTATATCGCGACGAAGGATTCTCCTTGGATTTTCTGACACCCAACACTCCCAATAGATCGCAATAAAATACTTGCGGGCAATTCGACTTAACGTGGACTACAGAGATTCTTGCGTTTGGGTTAACCATATTTCCTGAGATAACATTCAATTTTCTGTCAATGAATTTTCAATATCTGAGGAGAAATATCGACACATCAATGCTTTTATATGATTTCAAACACCAGTTGTTGCTCAGTTCCATAAAATTCTGTACTATGCAAAATTTCTTGTTAAATGATACCAGATCCATAACGTAATTTATTCACGTCTGTTATACCCGCTTGCTTGTATAAGGAAAGTTTTCTCTCACCAAGAAGTATCTTGACCTGTCAGCAAAACAGTTATGTTTAGTTTAAGAAAAACTTTGGATAACCGCTAAAAGATTGCAAAATTTTTGTTTATATTGCCGGGCAGTTAGAATTATTATAATACCAAATCCACCTCACCATCTTTCAGACGCAGACTTAGTTCACTGCTTGTTCTAGGCTACAGTTTTTAGTATAATACGTACGTAATTAGAGGTGAACTATTAAAACGGAACGATAAGCATAAATTAAAAATTAACTTCTATTCCATTTTTGCGATCCGGAGCTGTCCAACAATCATCAGCAGATTTTGCAGTAATACATTTGCATTTGCTTGCTTTTACGTATGAAAGCAGAAATCCATTGCATCTATACAATTCACACGATCAGTGACGCACATGTTTGGGTTTTAAAAACGGAAGAAGAAACCTATTATGTCCATATTCGCCGCTTGTGTGTATTGTGATCTGAAAACGACCAAAGACAAGCTCCAACAAACTCGGACTACAAAGTACTTTTCTGCTTGTCAACAATACACATAACTTATGGTATTTCCAGGTTTTGCTTTCGGAGCGAAAAATTGCCGTTTGATCTGAGATCATCTATAGTCAAGTTTCTCCTTTATAAGAATTTTCGAGGTACACTTTTAAACAGACCTATAGGCTAACTTGGTTTCTCTCCAGAACGGTCTATACATAATCGTTAGTTAGTTAGTTAGTAACGTGCGAAAAACATACATTGGAAAGTGATCTAAATTACGTTTTCTTTTAGCAACACCTCTGTATGTATTTATACAATAAGCAAAAAACTTATGTATACTTTAATAGAAACCTAAAACTGTGAAGTATGAAACGATTCGTCATAAGCTGAATAAAAGCTTTTTCCTTTCTTTCTACTCTTAATCTAAAGAAAACGAAGGGTTTTTTTTTTTTTTTTTTGATTTAAGTGAAGACTTTTCTAAGAATACTTACTTTTAAATTACAAATATTTTTGCTGTAAAATCAATGACAACAATGCCAACGAGGGAGATCAATGTTTGATTATTATTGGTTGCCTGCTGTTTACATGCACTTATATACTACACAAACATGCTAACCCCTTATATGACTAAAGAAGAGTCTTGTTAGCATTAGATGAGATGAGTGTCTTTCTATAACGTTTCAAAAACGAAATGACTCTTGAAACTTGACACACGTTTAACTTTTCATAATACATAAAAACAAATAAATGTTTTTCTTCTTTTGAAATAAAGTGCAATAAATATAGTTGATGGTTATTTTTGTCGGTAAGTATCATTGACTAGTGTAAAAAAAAAAATATTAATTCAGAGAAATTTATGATTCAATTTTTTATTTTTTCTTTTTTTTTTTCTTTACATTACTTGAACTCAAAAGTTAATCCTAAGCTGTACGTTCTTTAATGTGAAATATGATCTGAAAAAATTGTATTCTTGAGGAAAATTTTCTTACAGGAAAGAGATAGAGAACTAACATAAAAAAGAAACTAAAATTATGTACTGGTGTGAAGTTAGCCACCACTTGTCTGGCCCCTTTCTTTCTATTTGGTAAAAAGGGGGCTAACTTCACTTGGTACGTGTCTTTGCTAAGATAATTGATAATAAAGCGGCGTAGAAAAATAAACAAAATACTTACGAAAACTAAACAAAAATATAAAAAATAATTATTTGACAATATTCATCATGCACAGTGCGCTTGTAGTTCGACAAAAATTACAATGTACAAACCTCATTATAAAAAATTTGTAAGAAATATTGCACCTCCAGTTTTTTGATATATCTTAAAGGGTTCGAAAAGCTATCAGAAAAACCTAACTTCATGATCCAAAGTAGGGGACATCATAGTGAAATGTGTCAATATGTACCATTTCACATACGTTTATGTGTTCAGCATAAATGTTAAAGCTTTCTAAGATAAAATAATAT
>KK351132.1:596051-654518 GCA_000671755.1 Glossina brevipalpis | reverse complement strand
ATATTATTTTATCTTAGAAAGCTTTAACATTTATGCTGAACACATAAACGTATGTGAAATGGTACATATTGACACATTTCACTATGATGTCCCCTACTTTGGATCATGAAGTTAGGTTTTTCTGATAGCTTTTCGAACCCTTTAAGATATATCAAAAAACTGGAGGTGCAATATTTCTTACAAATTTTTTATAATGTGGTTTGTACATTGTAATTTTTGTCGAACTACAAGCGCACTGTGCATGATGAATATTGTTAAATAATTATTTTTTATATTTCTTATAACACAAGGCATGAGTTTGTTTTTCATTTATGTTTATATTTTCTATTATTGTTTAGTTTTCGTAAATAGTTTGTTTATTTTTCCATCCTGCTTTATTATCAATTGCCTTAGCAAAAACACGTACCAACTGTGAAGTTAGTCCCTTTTTTACCAAAGAGAAAAAAAGGGGGCCAGACAAGTGAGGCTAACTTCACACCAGTGATTTTTTCATTATATAATGTAAACAATATTTTTTACTTCTTATATGCAACTTTTGTGGAAGTGTTGACACGTTTTGGTAAACTGTAAAGTTTTTGGAGAGTTTTATGGAATTAAACAAAAAGTAGGCCAAGATTTATTGATAGCTTTGTTGAAAGAATAATATAGAACAGATACGTCTCCAAGAAGATCCAATAACAAACCCTTCGATTTTGAAGAGTTTTTCGAATTCCGTACGCTTGATATTAACAGCAGGAGCATTGAGTTAAACAAAAAATCCACACCTTTGGAAGAGAATTAGAAACATTTCCCATAAAGATGGAAAATTTCCGAAGAAAAATGTTCTAAATTTCGGTGAAAAATTTCCGGAGTTATGGTACAATGAAGTAAAATTTTCTAATTTATGGCCCTTATGAGGCTTCTATGTAAGGTATGGCTTTAGGTCGAAACAAGGTATTATGTACAGTATTTTTTGGCAAAAGTAAATGGAAAATGGTATTAGACAAAATAGGATAAGATATTTAAATGTCGGCTTCGCTCAACTTTAACTTTTTGACTTTTGTCGTGCACAATTTATTCAACTTGTACGTAATTATTTATTAACCTTCGTATGTTTATATAAATTCCTCTATAAGTATGAGTTATGCACATTTGTTGTTACATGATTAATAACCAATAACTTCACGTCTAGGTTCTTGTTGGCACGTATACAGTTAACACATTTAGTTATAATTTTTATTACATTTCTTTCGGTTGTGCGATCCAATATTGGTAAAGTTTTTTTCATAAAGTGATTTCTTACATATTTTTTAAATACATATAAACATATATATACGCACGTATCCATAGATATATATACATACATATATATGTGTGTATATATATATAATTGCTTTATGGAGAAAAATTTTACACTGTATGAGAAAGTCTTGCAGAACATCTTTGAGATTGAAAGTTAATTAGTTTTCGGTATAAAGTCTTCGTGGTGGTTTTCAATTGCAAAAAGTATTTGCTAAGTGATTAGAAGCGAAATTTTTAATTAGTGTTCATTTTAAGTCGAGCATAGACGTTTATGTGAAAGAGTATATACGAGAAGCAATCATCACGATTGATTATTCGTTATATTCTCACTGTCAGCACCGCAAAAAATTTCTTATTTCAGTAATGAACCCAACACTCTTTCAAAATGAAAAAGCAATGCTAGTCAAATTTAATGACAATCAAGGATAGAAAAATATTCAGATGTATGCAAAGTGTACATAATCAGGTGCGTCGTCCCGGTTTGCTTCTTATAAGATCGAAAAAAAAATCTTTAATAATAATTGTTCTGTACTTTTGCCCGATATTCCAATATGTTCAAGTTTATTTAATAATTATTAATCATTTTTTTTCTTTTTCGATCAATTCTGATTTTCCCACCACAGCTTAATAAACATTTAAATTATTCGAATTAGGTGTAATATTTACAAAAGGAAGAAGCAAAAGTACGAAGAGTTAAGACAATAATTTACATTTTCCTAATATTTTCAGTTCTCTGTCATTATCCCATGCTGGAGTTCAATCATTGTCTTGTCCTTCTGCTCCATAAATACCACGTTTATTGAAGACGCGAAACTAAATGAGAAAATGCTTTTCGTCATAGTTTTGAAACAAAGTCATTTTCGATGGCGTGCTCTGTTTTAAATTTTATGGCTTTCTTAGCAAGAAGCACATGAGACATTTGTTCACGAACAGAATAATTAGCTGAAATGCAATTATTTGTTGTTTCTACTACAGACCTCTAAAGGGCATTGCTTTGATTGCTTTATAGCCTGTTGCAAATAAAATAAATATTCTATTAAAAGGATAAAAGGATATAAAGAAGAAAGAAATAATAAAAAAGAAATAAAAGAAAACTAAGTCAGTTTAGAGCCATAACTTGGACGTTAACAGAACATAATTTTTTCATTTGATCAGGAGCATGTTAGTTGAACATTTTAACATCGCATTGATTTTACCGATTAATTCAAATTTGTAGATTTTTATGAATAACTCGTAAATGGATAAACAGAAGTAAGCAGATGAACATTTATTTGAAAGAATATAATAATGTGCTAGCATAGGCCGATGAGATATAAAGCAGGCAGATAGATGGACAGATCTAAATGCGGAAAAAGTAATGGATAACATACAGAAATATGGTTAACTGATTCTGGACTTTCTTTTGGAGCCTCTTAAACTGAACTAATAAGCCTTCAACTTCTGGATAAAGGCTATAGGGATTGAGAAATTATTTTCGTCAGTTGCTCATTATTTGTGTATAAACTTTATGAAATCTTAATTTATTTTTTCTGTTGCTCTTATTTTTTTTTTTTTTTTTTGTTAAATTTAAAGGTTCTGGTGTCTCTGATAACACTCACTGCTCCATTCTTCAGAAATTCGTTTTATTATTGTGTTCTGTACGTCGCGAAGTATGTGCAAAGTATGCATACGAGTGTTAAGTTTGTGAGCAACATGTTTACACTTTGCCACCACAGGAATTTTTGACTGCTCAAATGCAAAACTATGTGTGAATTATGTCGGGTGAAGTGTAGTTATTTTTTTTTTTTTTGGAACAGCACTCATAAGAAAAATGAAAACGCCGAGGTTAACAACAACTACAACCACTACAATAAATGCGCATAAACGCATATTTCAGGGCAAATATGAAATTTTTGGTGTTATTACATATATCTTGGGTTGGCAGCTAAGTATTGCCGATTTCTTCAATAAAATAAAAAGTTTTTTTTTTTTTTTTGGAATGAAGTTTAATCTATAATGTATTTTCCATTTTGTTCGATGATCTTTTGTCATCTCCCTGACAACTTGAAAATTCCATGCTCGTAGAAAGTCTGATCCTTTCCTTCGGTAACTTCTCTGCAATCTCCCGTGTACATGACGATCCGCTTCGATGATGGTGGTTGGTTTTATCCTCACTAAGCTCAACTAGTCGTCTGAACGTTGGTCATCTTCAAGAGAAAAATCTCCAGAACGGGAATTTTCAAACCAATTTCGGCATTACCTTCCTTTAAGGGCTTCATCACCATACCCATGGCGTAACTTTTTGGCGGCCTACACTGCGTTTTTTCCTTTACGAAAATAGTAAAGCAAAATATGGCGAAAATGTTCGTGCTTGCACTCCAGATTAAAGTTGAGGTAAAAAAAAACTTTAAGAAAATATCTACACAATAAACTTGTAAAGCTAGTTAAGGGTGACAGCTGACATATATAAGAAGAAAAAGATCATAACATTTACGGATATCATAAAAATGGAAGTGAGAGCCATCTATAAGTGAAATCGGCAGTTACTTAATTACCAACCCATTATATATGTAGTTGCGTGTTGACTGGAAAACATAAATTATAATTGAAGAAGTGACGCTCTACATACGGTTTGAACCGAAACCTCAAAAGTTGCATGACCACATTTTTGTTGATCAAATAATGCAAAAGAAGATACACTTTCTAGAAGGAGGGAAGTAGTTATGAATGCGCTTGAATAATTCGATATATATGTAAAGAAATTTTGAAATTACTTTAAATATATATTTCAAAACATAACATTCCTAGTAGGTGGATAATCATTCAATCAATATACAAATTTTTTGAAAGCTTTATAACCTTTATAAACATTTACAACACATTTTAAATCGATCTGTTTTACAGTTTCCAAATTTTTGAAAATATTTCGAAATTTTTCGCTTGCTCTATGGTTCCTTTACTCACTTGAGCGTTAACATTTTGGCATTTGTTTTACAAAAGTCGAAGATAATTATGTTCTATAATAACGGAGTTCGATTTTTTCTTTATTTAAAAAAATTCGAAATTCGAACAGATTACGCTATTGAATGTGTAGATATAACTTGGCAGAGACAAAGATGGATCCACGCGGCAATGCAGACAACGGAACCAAGAAACAGATAAGCAGATGAAATGAAAGACAGACGAATAGGTTGAAATGGCTGACGCGGCTGGATAAATGAGTTACGGGTTCGCTATAGAAATGGAAAAGTTGATGAAGAGCTGTATGGAAAAATAGATATACTTGTACTGCTAGCTAGACATATATGAAACAGATCTAAAAATTGATAAATGAATGAAACTACAGCTAATAAAAGTATGAAATATGTATGACCAAATAAGTGAACTTATGAATAGATAGGAGGAAGTTTTAGCTCCTAAATAGATTATTGGCTAAAGGCAGGCAATAAAGTGAAAAGAGTAAAGGGAAAGAATGATGCCGAGTCCTTTGGACAAGTAAGTAAGTGCAAAGAGTAACAGTATGTACGGGCAGAAATCCCTAGATACAAGAACGAACTGCAAAGGAAGCAAAACAATCGACTGCTGAACGGTCGGGTAAGTGAATTAAGAAAAAGCAAAGTGAATTAAGTGAATTAAGTAAGCAAAAGCGGTCGAATATGCAAACTGATGAATAGATGAAAGTATAGATAGTTGAAAAGTTTGACGGCTATATATATGTATGACAAACTAACGAACGAGGAGGAAATTGGTTTGAACTTTTAATTCGATCAAGTAAAATCGAAAGGAGCTCCATGTTTTTCAGGGTACATTCTCTCGGTTGTTGCAAGCGTAATGCCAGAGAAATGATACCACTGTCTTCCGTTGCCGAACATAATAATAATAATAATAATAATAATAATAATATACGTAAATATAAGGGTGCGTTAGTCCGCATAATAGTTATGAAAGTATTAAAATGCAATAAATTTTGTGAAAGCATATAAACTGTATTATTTTTGTTATAACACATGCATAGAATTTATGTACGCCTCTGCGAACTTGTATATGTATATGTATATGTGGTAGGGTAGTTCACTCTGTAATTAGTTTAATTAAAATTTATTGTTTATTTAGAGAGGAAAATTACTTAATTTCACATATAAATATATTTCCTCCTGCACATATAACATTAAAATTTGTATACGCAATTAATCATAATGAAAATTTATATTAAAATTTTTCTTGTGTGTTAATGATAAAGTAACAACAGATAAAATTGATATAATTACCCATAATATTCATAATATAATCACAAATATTGATTTTGTCAGCATTTTATTTTAAATAACTTGACCTCATACCAATAACAACTATGACAATTATGTCTTAATAAATGAATACTCTATGGTAAGAAAAAACACATGCATTCAATAGATACTTGTATGTATCTACATCAAAAAAAAAAGAGAAAATCTATGTAGATGTCAATGACACACGTGTTTCAATTGCTGTTGAAACGCTCTTCAGATAATAAGATAAAATATTGTATAGCGAAGAATAAAGAGTTTGGTCGATAAAGCTTGACGTCGACGTAATAGCTCTTTGAATATTATACTTTATATAAATTAAATCAACCTTAAAAAGAGCTTAAGCAATTTAATACCAGTCGTTTATTTAAAGTTGTAAATAAAGAAGTATAGAATGCATTTATTTAATATTTATTTGATTTTAATCTTCGGTTTATATTTGCTGATCAATAAATGAATGCTCTTAACAGTTTTTGATAAACAATTGCTTAGTAAGTCTGTTTTCTTTGCTTTTTAATATAATAATAAATCATAATTATCTTTCGAGTAATCGTTGCAGTTTTAGTCACATCCGTGAACATTTTGACGAATTGAAATACAATATATTTGGAAAACATTTATAAACACATCGACAAACGATAAAAGGAAGCTAAACAGTAAAGGTGCAAACATACTTATCACACACATTATGTATAGGGTGTGTGTCGATATGAGCTGATTTTAATTATTTTTTCAAATAAAATCCTTTATTCATTTATTAATTAATATTAAGAAAAAATTTATCAATTCCATATAAGTATTTAAATTGTAACGTTATTGTGCGTCAAATATAAGCAGAATGAAGCGTAACCAACTTGTCAAAAAGCGCGACTACCGAATCAGCACACCCGGCTCAATTGCTGATTGCATGCTTTCATCGCGACAGCAATAGCAAGCTTGGTCTGGGTAAAGACATAACACTTATCGATCTGGCATACGTAGTGCCTTCTCTGAATGAGTGATCATAAAAAAAAAACAAAAGAAAATATAAAATTAAAAAACTTGCACTCAAAGACGTTTATATGTAAATAAATAAAAAAGTACTTAATATTCCGCAACAAAGCCTATATCGGTTCATTTTGGGGTACCCTCCACATTTTATCATTTTATATCGTCTTAAAGATCTGCTTACATATATATCAAATACATTCGCATAATGTTAATATATATATACGTATACATACATACATAAGAAACAATTTGACTTTGCATTATACGTCGAAGTACTTTAATGGTGAACTCAGACCAGTAAATAAGAGTTTGCACGCATGGACATTAAGCTTTTGTTATATATGACATAAGCAAATGTATCTGAATATGTCTCTAATGTGATTATTAGCACAAATTAAGTATTTATTTCAATTTTAATTAACCAGGCTATCTGTATCTATATTAATATTATACTGTACAACTCACAGAGATTTTTTCAAAGAATGTTTCACGAATTTATTGCACTGTATTCGCCGATTAATGTACGATATCTTAAAGCTTTAGGACGGCAAAGTATATTTATTTGTATAACCACCAACGAAGTTAAGGAGAAGAACATTTTGGAGACTCAACAAAGTATATTGTTAATCACCATCAAATTTAATATCGATTTAAGAATATCCGCCTATCCTACTGTCCAATACTGTCCGTCTATCCACCTGTGTACTATCTGTAGTGAACATTCTCCTGACCGCAAAAATTAAAAATATCTGCATCAAATTTACAGGAAACATTGGAAGTTCTTGCATGCAAGTTGGTACTGAAGATGGGCCAAATCGATCAAAGGACATACTACACCATAAAATGAGAACTGTTCTGCTTTTAAGAGAAAACAAAGTTAGATTTTTTGCTTATTACTCAAAAATCATAGCAATAGATAGTTATTTTCTTGTATCGGCACAATCAGTCCCATAAAATAAAGTATTAGATTAAAATTTTTTTGTCAAAGCATTTGTAACATCATGAAAGAAGCTTCAAAAACTTCATAAAGTGTATATCTGCTCGATCAGTATCAAATTGGGAATTCACTTGCTCGTCTGTCTGTCTCCTTATTTGTGTAATCATTTTCCTGGTGGCAAAAATTAAGGTATTTATAAATGAAATTTTGCTAAAGAATTAGAAGTTTTATTGAAAATGGATTAAATTGGTCCGAGTATGTAAATGTGGATTCTACAATTATCCATGAAATGCTACCGATTCATTTGATATTCTTAAGATATTTGCGATACGACATTTGTATGCAAATACGGTATATGACGTCGATTTAATTAAAGAGAATAAATTTTCATCCCCTCTTACGTTGAAATATCATATATGAAGTAATGATGGATGCTAAAAAGACTTCTTTCAATTTTTTTTCTTTATTAAGACTAAAATAATATATTATTGAACGATAGATAAGTAAGGTTAGGATCTCATTATAGCTTACATACATATAAGCACAATAAAGCTCACATTACGCCGATGCTCATGAGTGTCGAGAGTTTTGGACGCATTTACATCGCCCGTGAGCACTTGTGACTTTCGCTATCT
Source organism: Glossina brevipalpis (assembly GCA_000671755.1). Classification (NCBI taxonomy): domain Eukaryota; kingdom Metazoa; phylum Arthropoda; class Insecta; order Diptera; family Glossinidae; genus Glossina; species Glossina brevipalpis. Next base: position 646,410 of record KK351132.1, on the reverse strand, counting down.
AAGGTTTTCAGGCAGGACCTAGAAGCCCCGGCCCACATATGTAAATTGTAGTCTTATTTTGATCGGATATAATTGTGTGGATATCGATTACAGTAAAGTATTTTTGCATCGCTTTAACAATCTTTTCTGCAATTCAAAGAGCTTCGTTTTATATTCTCATGCCCATAGTAATAAAAACTTATGATACTTCCATATTGAGAAGTGTTGTTTGTCGCTTTTCTTGTGCCTAGAAAGACAATATGGAGCTTTGATGGTATTAAAGTTTGTTCGGCCTTATTCACATATTTCTATGAGAACTTTATTAGGTGAGTCTCTCCTCACGTAGTGTTTATTCTATAGCTTAGCAGTGCATAAGCTCTTGCTGCAGGAGAACGCATAACTCAAAGTGATGTTGTTCTTAAATGAGTAAATAGGGTTTTTTTGTCACGTAAAAAAGTTGTTAAAGAACACAACGGGAGAAAGAGAAAAAACACAGAATTCATTTGAGGAATATTCATGAATTAAAACTCTTATCGAACGGTTGTCTAGGAAATTCTATGTAACTCAAGCGAAAATCCTGACCAACAATATATATACATTTCATGCCATGTACGTAAAGCAATGAATATTGTATGATTTCATTAAATAAATAAGAAGCAAAATTTTTTTTTAAGTTTTAAAATGTTTGATCTTAACTTTTTTTAATGTGAATGCCAACGATTCATCTTAAAGTTATTAACACTAAAGAGGTAATTTTACAGACTTTAACATTCATTAAAGCGTAAAGAAAGTTTTTTTACTCTTTTGCTTACAGAGCTGCAGCCAAACAATTCTTGAATACATATATCAAGATTTTATTAACATGAAATCTCTTTATTAACATGACTTTCAATGTTGGGCATGTTAAGCGTGTATCATATTTTATTATACTTTCGTTTCGATTTTTTTTTTTTCATGTGTTTCTAATATTTTCATTTTGTTCTCTTTAGTTTTACGAGCAAAATTCGCAATACCTTCTTTAGATCGTAAAATTTTTAATAATCTTCTAAAACCCATTTTGCTGTTCATATTCTTGCTTATCTAACAAAGTTTAGTTTTTATATCCATTTATATAAAGTAACTATTTTGAAAGGAATTTTAATTTCAACAACCTTTCAGCAAATGTATATATATTTAGGTGTCTAGTTATAAATGCATATATATATTCATATATATGTATGCACATACGCGTGTGGATGTGTGCTTCTTTGATCTCTAAAAATTAATGTTTGGCGTTTGCTGTTAAAGATAAAGAAAAAGTGAAAAGAAAAGAGAGAGAGAGAGAGAGAGAGCGGGTACGAGTGTGCACCGAAAATTGCAGCAGACATAAGAATTTGTTGCTATAGTGTATTGTTGGTGCACGTTATCTACAACAATAAAATGAAATTTAACAAATGAAAGAAAGGATGCTGCTGCTGCTGCTGATGCTGCTAGCAGCGCCGTCAACGTTTTATGGTAGAGCAGGTGCAAATTGCATGTGTAAGCTTTTTTACTTATGAACTAATGTTTGATGCTGCGGTTGTGTGTGTATGTTCACGTTTATGGCTATGTGTGTGTGTGTGTGTGTGTGTGTGCATTTTCCTTCCTCTTTCTTTTTTTCTTTTTTATTTGAGTGCAAGCCAAAGAGCACTTAACGAACGTTTGCACACACATATAAACATACAAACGCACACATATGTATACAGTTTGTTAATAATGATTATGTTAGTTGGTCCGTTTTTTAAGTGTTTAAATGTTACAATATATTAAGTCTTTAGTAAAGTGGTGGTGAATATATGTTTTTAGGACAAGAAAATTAATTGAGGCTACGTAAAACTGGCAATGCGAACACGTTCACATGTTCACACATACGAGAGAGCTCCAAGTACGTGCATTTGTATATGTGTAGAACAAAATGAAATAGTTTACAGCTTAATAGCTTTGTTAGAAGTACGTGCGCAAATTGCTGCTACTATTACTTGCGGTTGCCTTTTTTTTTTCTGTGGACCCGCTACAGATGGTATAAAAGATTTGTCAAAACTTTTCAGCCCGGATAAGTACATATAGGACATACTACCATAAGCTCTTTATATTCTTGATTAGCATAAATAGCAGAATCAAGTTAATAGCGTCAATCTTTTTGTTGGACTTTTTAAATAATGACACTTTTGTGTTTTTTTTTTGTGTAACGCAAACCGGATGTTAAGTTTTCAGTTTTTTTATGTATAACGAACGTTAATTGCTCCTACACTGTATGATTAAATTATAGTGATATAATAACATAATGATTAAAAGAATAATAACAGTAAATAGTAGTCGTTAAGTAAAGTTATGTTAGGATGTATTTTATGCCAAAAGTTATATTTTTGTGTGCGTCTATGCATTAATAGAAAGGTAAAATTTCGAAATTCCACGAAAGTCTTTATTAAAAGTTTAATAAAATGCTAGCATTGCTGCTTGGAACGAACAACAGAATCAGTTAAGTGTGGTGCAAATGATACACAAAACGAAACGTACAAAAAACTACACCGAAAAACATTTCTTATACATAGATACACGGGCCTAGTCGGCAGCAATCGAACAATGTCGACATGGATGCTTATGCATTCATTAATTTTCTGGAAACCTTTTACAGCTTTTTTAAATTTTAATTATTCTTTTTATTTCTAATAAATAATTTTGAATTTTTCCTCCCTATAACATTACATTTGCGTATCTATCCGCTCGTCTCTTCGAATACAGCCTCAAAACTTTTTATGGAAACAAAGGCACCTTAAATATATCTGTTCTCAATATATGCAAAAAGATTAATTAAACCAATCTTTCTTTCAAATGCTTCAGGGATCAGCGAACACCTGGAGGACCTCTCAATATTTTTCGTACAATAATACCTTCAAGCTGTGATTTCTCTGCTTCGCTTTGCTGTTATATGATTAGATTATAGTTTAAATCATACATGTTTTATAGTATCCGTTGCGTTATGGGTTCATTTCAATTTTTGGTCGCGAAAAAATTTTCATTCATTACACTATTTTTTGGGTGCCCTGTTAATTTCTCTTATTCATGTTAGTTACATAGAATGGGTAGCTAGTATACAAAATGTTAGTTACATAGAACGTGTAGCTGGCATACAGAATGTTAGTTTAAAGAAATAATTTACATAAGAGAGAAATATATAATATCAGAAGAGTACTCTCTACCATGTTAACGCTTACAGAACAGTTATAATTTATTTCGATATTCGTTTTTTATACATTTATTACGAAAGAAAACAAAACTTTAAATGGTGGGTGACAAAAGATCCGTTTCGAGCTACGTATGAATCGTTTCTTTTTTTTTTTTCTCTCTTTAAACCAGACATAATACGACTATTTGTAATTGTGTAATTACTTTCTCTATAAATATGTTCACACACTCACACACAAGTACATTTGAATGCATTTATAGGTAACACGCTGACCGACCGCTCTGCTCATGCAAACATTCACCGCTTTCACATTTGGTTAATTACAAATCGCATCATTGTGGTTGCCAACATCAACTATATACACACACACATATATATATATATATATATATCTATATGCATATGCATGCACGTTTTTATACATATATTTATCTGTACTCGTGGGCACAGGTGCACATACATACGCTCCCATAAATCTATTTTAACGGTAAAAGTAAAACAATACCAATTTAATCCCCTTAGCAAATGCCGTGAATTTTTCTCACGCTGCCCCAGCTAGCGAACGTTGTCCAAAGTTGGCAACATTACGCTGTTAAAGTGTCTATTGTTTTCAACTATATTTACTACAAATTTTACGATTCGCAGAAAATTTATGTCACACGCGGGTTTCCTCGCAATTTACCTATCCCCACCATATATATATATATCTTTGATTGTAGTGAAAGTAAAATATAAGTGCATTGCATGCTGATTATATAGGCAGGGAGGGTAGCATTTATTTGTTTGTTTTTCGCATGTATGGCATACGCTTCTTACCGAAAAATGATTTGGTTTTTTGGCTTTTATTCATTTCATTTTTCCTTCCGTGTGCGTGTTAGCATGCATGCATGTGTTAGCACAATTAGAAACCATTGACCGCATTAGTACAAATTGCATTATCATTAAATCATGCATACAAACATTATCGATGCCCGCCGCTTGAACAAAACCCAATATGATGTTGAACATTTTTTTGTGGTTTCACGATACGCAACAAAAACAACAGCTACAACAATCAATTGCTACCCATTACCCACACCATCATTGATGCATAATGACATAAGTATTGTTTATAAGTATATCTAACAACCAAATATTGAAAGGTTTGCATTTTATATTTAGCAAGGAAAGCAAGCATGGAAAACACAAGGGAAGTTGTAAAAATTCCTGCATATTTGCAAGAGTTTATGCCGATATTATTGATTGTCTCGTAAGCCTGCATATTTAACCAACAAGTCTTTGTAATACATGTTTATTCTAGATATTATGTCAGCTATTTTATCGCAATAATGCAGAAGTAGTCTAACGTATAAATGATAAAAAGACGCATAAGACAAAACTTGGGAACGGCAATGAGTATTTTAGAAATGCAAAAAAAAAAAAGCAAAAAAAAAAATAAAATAACATAGAAAATATAAAACTTACTTTACAATATTAGAGAATTCTTCTTAAAACTAAAGTACTAAAGTACTTGTGTCCCCCAGTAATTTAAAGATTATATAAAAACACCTGAAGCTGAACTTTTAATTTCTTTTTTTGGTTTCATAAATTAAAATTCTTTTATCATTCAAATTTTAGTTATAATTTTTTTTTTTTACTAAAAAATAAAATTATTATTATATATCTAATATTAAATTGCATCAATAGATATTATGTGCAAAAATTATAAAACTAACTTATAACATAAAATTTTAATTAAAGTTATGAATGTTAAGCATGCATATTCATTTTCAAATAGCTACCGCTAAAATATGAAGTAAACTTAGATTTGTTATAGTCTATGCAATTAAAATAAATAATATAAAATATAGACAAGAGCATGAATATTAATAACTAACCAATCATTATACAACTCTTTGTATATGTACACGTTCAAATATTAATTTATTTATCAAAAAAGTTATCTCGACACAAAAATCATTCTAAACGGACTCTTGACAAACTCGAGGTTGTATAGCACAGTCTTAACCAATTTATTCAGCATTTCTATGATGTGAGTTTTTAAAATATTATCTACTAAATATTATTATTTATTATCGAAGTATAGAAACACCTAAATTTCACAATTCCGATTGAAATATTTTGAAACACTTGTCAGAAGCTGCATTAGATATATTCTTAAAAAGCAAGACATTCTACATCTACAGTTGAAATATCGCAAAAATTTGAGATAAATAACTGAGACTGTATAAATATTAAGTTTTATTCATTTTATTACGAAACATCAAATGTGAAAAATTCACTTTCAAAAGCAATATTTTTTTAAAATAACTATTCATTAGACTCATAACTAAGAGAGTTTAATGGATTCTAGCTGTCATTCTTCCAAGTAAAAGATGTTAGGCTTCTAGGGTTAGTTCCTAAGATGGCATATCACAGATTGTTGGTCGACGTGAATCGCATTTTCACCTTTGGCTAACGCTTACAAGAAAACAAGCGTACAATCGTTACAGACCAAAAACCCATAAAAAAATGATCTTTAAAATATTTTCTACTATTGACGTACATTGAATAAAATTTAATCAGATTAATTTTCAACACCATTCAAAGTATAGGCACAAGTTTACAAATTAAGAAAATTTTTTCAGATTTATGTCTAATCTAACTGATAGCCTTCACAAGTTATTTATCAATGTGATTGAAATTTTCTTATTTGCTTCAAGTGTAATCTTTTCATCTTACACCAAAGATCCCCCCAAGGAATAAATATTATCAAGTCTGCTTAGGCTTCTTTCCTTTTTTTTTGTGTCTGCTTGTGAAACTCTCACGTGATAGGTATCCGAGGTTCGCTAACAACGAGTTTGTTATTTATTCTTCTAGTGCAAGAAGAACAATTTCCGAAACATACAAATTTAGTTGATGTAATATAATACGTTTTTGTATAATATATAAGCAAAAAGCGAAAATGGTGAAAATATTTGTAATATTATTATGTATTCATAGCGTTAAAACAACAAGCAAGAAAATTATATTCGGCTGTAGTCGAATCTTTTATGCATAACATCTTTAAACTGAGAAAAAAACGAAGGAAAAAAAAAACCAAAAAAAATTCAACGTCAACGCTTTGTAATTCTAGATGGTTATAGAATTTTTATTCGTTCACCTATAACCGCTGTATGATCACACCCACGTTTTTTTTCTATAACAAACAAAAAATTCTATTCTTTTTTTTTACGAAAATAAATTTTGTTCTTAATTTAAGTTGGAGTGTAAGAGTTCCTGGGATTATATTTTCAATACGAAATTGCAAGCAAGAATTTCAAAATTTCGTTGCCGACAGAGTGCTTACCACAGATGAACAGACACATAGACAGACAGTAGGTATTTAAATCGATTAAGAATTTGGTATTGATCAAGAAAAAAAAAGGCTTTACTTTTGAAACTCCTTTCTGAATGTTGCAAACATTTTAAGTAAACGAACACATTACCCTGCTTGCGTGATGCAGATGAAATATTTGTGAGTTACTGAAAAACATGTTTCTAAGTAAACGAACTGTGTTCATGGTTCTGCTTTTGTATAAACTTTTACATACCCTAGCACGTTGAAATACGTAACCGAATTTATGTGCTTAGATGAACGCGTGCCTTTATAGTTAACTTAATATGCTACAACAGCAGTTGCAGGTTTGGAAATTATCAATAAGCAGAATTTTATGGAAACACACGATTTACTCACTAGCGCTTACAGAACATTCTAAATATGTCACTGGAATATTAAATATCAAAATCAAACAGACACACACCTACATGCACTCAACTCTACTCAAATGTACGTAAATACGTACGTGATGATTTTATGAACAACGAAATATATGTATGTGAACATGTTGTAAACACGTTTACATCTGTTAGTGTAAATGTCAATAATGTATGCGCATATAAGTTTGTCGAAACCTGTATCATTATACATGGTTTTATAACAATTAGTCTTTTATGAGTTTATATACGAATATTTATACGAGATATCTCTCTTTGCGCTTTAATATAAAACCATAATTACATACGTATTATGTACGGTATAGTAAACTGATTTAGATTTATGAAATTTACAGGATTTATTTGTCTACAAATATGCAATTGAAACGACCATAACAGGTAGTTTAAAATATAATTACCATTTTGCCGATTTAGATAGAATTAATTTTTCAAATATTAATGTTTTTCTAAGCTGCACCACGTTAAGATGATTAATACTTAACAGAAGTTATATTAGAAGAATATATATATTCTATATTGCTTTCCGTTTCATCAGGAAATTAGTAGAAGTTATATTCTAAATCTCTATTATGTTTTATTAAAGAAAATGATCAAAAAATATTTAAATTGCTTTCATTCCGTTTTTGAAAGATCTCTACATATAATGGGCAATCAAACAAAAATAAACTTTAATCTGGTAATCATCGGGTGAGATTGGTACAAAAACAGACAAGTTATCATTGGGAATCTACATTTCGATTATCTAAAATTTGACAAAATATGATTACAAACATAGATTGAAATCTAGACGAGATATATGTAATATGAATCAATATCAATGATTTAATCGATCAGATGTTTATCCGCATATCAGGCTATAGAATTCGAGTTATTTCTGAAACATACAGGTAGCAAATGATGAAAAAAGTCTAATAAATGTAATCGGAACAGAGGAAAGTTTGAAGGAGAAAACAAATTGTCTGAGCATGAAGATAATATTCTACCTTTGGCTGAATAATCATCATTATCTTTAGCCGCCCGTCAACATGATTGACTTGCATCTGTTTTGGAAGCAGATGAAGTCCTTTTTAGTTGGAAATTCGAAGGAAATTATTTGGGGCTTATGAAGAGGTGGAGTAACATATATCCTGCGGGCAACATAGACTCTGGCACAAGTTTAATAAATCTTCAGAAATTTTGAGACAACTTATCTGAAGAAATTTGGGCTTCATAGGCGAAACCGCTAAGTAATGGTATTATCTTACCCTTTGGTCGTATTAAAATTGATAGACATGAAGATATTTTCAGAAAAGCTATTCAAATAAAACTAACTTTCCCTACTTTCCCTATTTAAGGTTCCTCCAGAAATAGAGACTTGAATTGGCTTGAAGATTTGGACTGAGTTGGGAAATAAAGCCACAGTATTAAAAGGTGTTAAGTTCGCTTCAGAAGAACTATATGTAATCGAAATATGTTACAATTTATCGTTCATACACATACATACAAGAATTGCTATAAAAGCTATTAAACAAGATACTCTACATATGTTTCTATTAACTTATTCCATATAATCTTGTAACAATAAATATATTTTCAGTTTCTACCAGCGAAACGGCAGCTTAACACTTTTCAAGTAACCTTATTAATATGGAATTTTCATGTAAATGGAAATTTATGAAAATTTACAAAACTATTAATTTTCATTGAAATATTTGCGATTAATTAAATAATAAATATTTACTGCATTGCAGAAAACCGAGTTGATTTAATTAAAATGAAAAACGCAAATCACTTTAATTAACTGAAATTAATGTACGAATTAAGTTACAATTAATCTTAGCAGTGTAGTGAGGTTTTTCTGTAAGCAATTTATCCTTTTGTAAGTACTAAAGAAAACATCATCAAATTCATGATTTATATTAAAAAATCTCAAAAGATAATCAAAAAGCGTATATTTGTACATTAGCATTGAAGTTACTCTTATTTGCATATTAATTGCAGCATAAACCAAAAGGAAAATAATTAAATAAACTAACAAATCAAAGTAAATTATTTTTTTTATTTTTATTATTATTATTATTACAGCATTAATTTGCAATTTATTCAAAAAACTAACAAATAAATGTTGTAACACAGTAGTGGGGGAAGTAATACAGTTCATAGTCCCGTAATGAACAATATAATAATACGAATATGATTTATAAATGATTTCTGAACGAATGATGCCTCTCTCTTTTCAATCTGGTGAGATATTTAAAAAAAAGACGTTAAGTTAGATTTTCAACGCATGGAATATCCAAGTCGTTATCAATAGTGTTTTGCAAACGAACCATGATGCATGAAGAATAAGATAAAGAGCCTTAGAATGATATTTTTGAAGCATTTAGTTAGAGTTAGAGTTCCCTCTAACTGTATACAAATGAACTGCAGGATACTTTTGTATAAAACGCATTTGGTTTTTGGGATAAATTAAGACCCTGAACGTATATATATTGTTACAAAACTGACTTTTGTATTTTTCCTTTAGACTCAATCCGTATCGCTGGACGGCGAAAAGCGTAGATTTCGTATTTACAATTACTCTATTTATGAAATAATATTTACAATCTCGATGATTTTCGCAACTTATTAAAAAGGAATTATATTTCTTTTCACTTCCAGAAACTTCTGTCAATCCTTTTCTTTTTTCACAGCTGCAAAGGTGCCAGATTGTGCTTCTATCATTGACGGCGGCAAAGGTGCCAAATTGTGCTTCTTTCATTGACGGCTGCAAAGGTGCCAGATTGTGCTTTTCGTAATAATATTTATTCTGATTTTTAAGCCCAATTGCTGGCGTTTAACTTTTACATGATCTTTCCATGTGAGTCTGTGATCAAAGTGTAAGCCAAAATATTTTACACAATTATTAATATGGACGTTACTGTCATATTCAAAAAAATTGAGGGACAAAAGCTTCTATTTAGCGTAAATGTAAGGTGCATAGAGTTTTCATTACTTATTTTGACAATTTTGTTGAGATAATTTTAAAATTCGCCGGAGTTCTAAAAGGAAAAATTTGCTTTGTCCATCGTTTAAATTATTTGGTTGCTCTTCATAAGTAATCTTCACCAAATATATCCGCATTGATGTTGATAAAGAAGTCATCGATTTTCTCATTTTTTAGATCAGTTAGACGTAGATGTAGATTCTTCGCAGCTCTATTAAAATTTCTTTTATCTTAAAGGATACCTTCAATTTTGCCGTTGTCTCTTTAATCTTAAGTAAAATATTAAAATAACATTTTTTTCATACCCATCGTTAATTTATTTTCTTGAATTTTGAAAAACACGGATACTGTTGAAAATGAAGAAAATATGTCTCACTAAAAAATACAGACTTGTTATAAAACCATAATCACACATTTCTTATTATTCTCTTATTAAGAAATAAAATAATTGACAAAAAAATTTATAAAAATATTCGAATATTCCTTCTCATTCTCCTTCCTTGAAAAGCTTTTGCCCGTTAATGTCAGCTTTACAGCACACATGTCAAAGACAAAATCGCACGTTTTACACTTAATGTAAAGGGATAACTGAAAATGATAACTAAAAAGCAAGACTATGTATAATTCTGAAGCTGAATATATATGATATATATAATCAACTCCAAAAATTTCATACTAAATTCTTCATTTCTTGGCAGAAACATTTGTTCTCATTGGTATCGCTCTTAGACTGATATCTACATAGGAGTCATTTCAGTGAAGCTACACTAGTATGTTTTTGATAGGAAAAGATTGGAAATGATTATGAACCCTCTCTCTAAACACATCCGTTAGTGCATTATAGAAGTTACAAATCATTAGGTAAGAGATAAAACTGTAACGCCCCATTTACTCCCATAAGTTCTAAAGTGGTTCAAACATTTACCAAGCAAAAAAAAAAAACTTAATTATCTCTAACAATAATAAAAAATTACCGTAAGCGCAATACTTGTTGAAAGAAATCTGATTTAATTAGATTTTTATAATAGAGCTAACAAACATACTCGGTGAACATATTAACGAAAGCTCGTTTTAAGAAAAAGTTTTAAAACAATAATTTTAAATATATTGAATATTTCTTAATTAAATAAAATTTAAAGGACTTAAATTTGTGATGAAATATATTTTTTTTTTTAATTTTAATATATCATAAATTAATTATTAATTTCATTAAAATCGTTTTCACATCACTCGAATTTCTTTTTTGAAATTATTATTTTTACCATGCGAGCAGCAGCAGCAGCAGTGTTCAACAAAAAACAATCTCTTGTTTATTTCTTTTTTATGGTTGATTTTAAAACTTGTAATTTAATATTTTTATCATAATTACTGACAACATAATTGTGTGTCAAATGATTAATGTGTTAAAAACATTCTTTTTTTTTTTATCATCATCACACCACTGCCTGAAGTTTAACATCTACATGACTTATTATAAAATAATTTTAATAAAATGCGTAAAAATCAAAACCAATTAAGCACAGATACAAACATTCATCCGTTTACACGGAAACTGTTAATAAAGCCAAATATGCATACATTTGTGTACACACACGCTGTTAACATAAAGTGCTATAACGATAATTAGCCGTGCGGTAAATATACACCTTCTGGTCATTTACGGTAAATATAGGGTTGGAGAAAAATCTAAAATGTCAGCACGTCTGCCTTAGAGCTTTTAATTCCTCGAAGTTTTTATGACAAAAAGACTTTTCGAGCAAATATAAGTTTACGATGAACATCAATGCAAATTTTTGTAAGACTTTCTCGAAGCAAACTGAATCCATTATCACTTTTTGCATAGCATACGGCATTTTTTCGACCTTCATCTTGTTTTGCTCATGTACTCCCAATGATGCTGTGACGGAACGCTCGATTGACATAAGTTTGACATACAAGAATCGAAATAAAAATATTATTGGGTTTTTTTTGATTGAAAACCCTTGATAGAAAATCATTTTTCAAGTCTTGATTTATTGGCATAAACGTTACGAAAGATATCTGTAAGGCTTTACAAAATATTTCTTCCTTCTCGATCGATATTCGTTATAGTTTCTAATCTGTGGGAATAATTAATTAACTTTCTCTCCGTTTTTATTATTTTTTGTTTAGAAATTCATTGAACGATCGGATGAAGAGACGAGTAATAGTTCAGTAATAGGTAGATGAATGGAACTCGTTCTCGATGAATGAACAGACCGGTAAATCGGCAGTAAAGTCCAAAAGCGGAAATATTTATTTATCTTGTAACAAACTGTATGAAAAGCTGACCGTCGTGAATCCCGGTGATAGGGTATATGGCGAAAAGTTATACAAATTATCCGCATATTTCTTATGAAATTCGAACCGCTTGACTATTAAATCAATTCGCTAAATTTTTTAGTTGCATGTTTTCTGTAATTTATCTCTAATCTAAACACTATTATAATAATAATGATAAAATCAACATAACGTCCAGTACCATTGCATAGGTTTGTAATGCCCATCAGTGAGGTAAAAATTTAAATATCAATAAATTTTTTATACGAATGAAAAACATGTTAAATAATAATATACAAAAACAACAAAAAAACAAACAAGAAATAACAGCTTGGAACTCAACTGTCAGCACATTGAAATCAGATTTTTATTTAAAAAAAAATAAAGATTAAATGCACTACAAAGTGTATCAATACAGAGCTGATTACATGTGCACATAACCAATTAACATTAATCAATAAATATTAATATTAATAAATTTTTATATTAATAAATTAAATTTTAATTTAAAAAGAATTAATAATAACAAAAAAACAAAAAACAATGGTTAATTAATCTCTGAACAGCTTATAAAGAATCCACGTCATGGTGTTCAGTTAATGCAATCTAAAGTAAATTAATATTTTTGAAATTTAATCAATGGAAAATAAAATTACTTTTTGTAACCATATGCATTCAGCCGGACTATATAAATATACAATATTTCGTTTTGTATATAGAATTACGTATTACGGCTTAACATCAATAATACATTCGTGGAACCAATCCGAAAAGGCAGTTACGGCGATATGCGTTGCTTTTTCAATTTTCACGAACAGATCTCATTAGTACTAAATTTGAATAAATGATTTTTAGAAGATTAGTTAGTGCACAAAAGGACTCTTACTGTGAACACGAATAACTGCTACATGAGTAAATTCAATTCTGTTCCAGTTGCTTGTTGAATACGATTTACGTATACATCGAAATTGACGAAATTGACAATGGGAATGAAAAGGCTCTTTATTGCCCTTCAGACATACGTTCAGTATTAGTTAATTGAAGTACACAACTACACAAGTGAATCTTTAGTCCTTTTCATAACATAATTATTAAATAATATCTTCTTCAATCTTAAAAGTCTTTGCTTATAAAGCTCTAACATTATCGAAGTAATTCAATTATTAATTCAATTATTAATTTTAAAACATTCTAAAATGTCTAAATAATAAATATAAAGTTTAGTAAAACTCACACACGTATGTATATTAATAAACTTTTTTTTTAAGTTCATGTACGTTTACAGCAACCTTAAAAAAAATTGAAATGAATGATTACAAACAGCAGAAAAATCAATTACGTATATGAAGGATTTTCCATAACAAACGAAACAAAAAGATAAAAATTTAACTTAGACCGAATTTTTTTGTAGCTATTATTTAGTTAATAATATAAATTTCAAAAATCGGATGAAAATAATTTTTAGCAACGACACTGTAAGCCTAACTTGGTTATAACATACTTCATAAGAGTAACTTGCTTCATAAGTGTAACATGCTTAACAAGACTAAATTACTTTGTAAGCATATTTTGTAAACATACTTTGTAAGGGTAACTTGTTTCATAAGTGTAACATGCTTAATAAGCCTGACTTGCTTTGTAAGCGCATGCATTGTAAGCGTCACTTGCTTTCTACGCCTAACATGCTTTGTAAGCGTAACTTGCTTTCTATGCCTAACATGCTCTGTAAGCGTAAGTTGCTTTATAAATGTAACGTATTTTAGAAGCGTAGCCTATTGTAGAAAAGTAACATGCTTCGTAAACGTACTATGTCTTATGAATTTAACGTAATCTGCTATGTAAGTTTATTATGGTCTTTATGTTTCAAAGTTAATATGGCATAATTGTAACACAGCATCATCGATATAATATATCATATTATGATGTATTCAATTACGTTTAGCACAAAATGCCTTCGAGAGTATATCAGAGGATTATCTAAGTAATAACTTCAATTTTGTTTTGATATTGAATGAAGTAAGAAAGGAAAAAATTTTTAATATTATAAATCTTTAAATGAAATTTTTGATTTCCACAAAAAGACAGACATATATACTCGAACATTATTAAATTGATTCTTCTGTTCTTCTTTGATCGAAAGTATATATAATTTGTTTAAATATATCGCTGCATGTTTCCAAGAAATACAAATATTTGAGGCATATCCAATATACCTCCTGTGGCAGTGTACATAAAACAAAAAAAAAAAACAAAAAAGAAGAAGAAATGAAAAAAACTTTCAAAAACTCCAAAAAATTCATATACTGTCATGGATAAGTTGGGATCACATACATCCGTTTCTATGCACACACTTGCATGTATATGAACATCTTGGCAATTCTTGATGAACAGAACAAGCGAACTTTAGTAAATGCTTTCGTGTAATGGAAAAGTTTACTAATAAAATTTTCTTATATGTATGCCTTCAAAAAAAAAAAAAAAAAAGTTGTAAAACAAGAGTTTGAATAAGTGAAAAGTGAAATAAATATAAGAATGTATATATATATATGTGTGTGTGTGTGTGTGCCTGCATTAAAGTCAAACTTATAATAGTTACTGTATGAGACTATATACCAAGCATGTGTATATGTATGTAGATATATATATATAGATACATATACATATACATATACATATACATACACATATATACATATTTCATATACATAAGACTGGATTAAGTGAAAGTTTTAACGAGTTGATATATGAAGCATTTGAACTTAAAGAGAAAGAAATTTGAGAAGAAATAGATGAGAATATTAAAACAAAAATAATAATAAAACATAAAAGAGATGTATAAAATTTGTTGGGTCCGCATTTTTTTGGTTTTTTTTTTTTTTTTTTTTTTTTTTTTTGGTTTGCATATTTAACTTACGTTCTTTTCTGGCGTATTTATTACATTACGAAATATCATAATTTTATTGAATTGCAAGCAAAACAAGAGGCATAAAGCGGACTATAACCGAGCAGAGAAATGTAGAAAAAATTTCCAGTTGGCATTTAAAGAATTTTCTCATAAGTCAATGAATTGCAGTAGAACAGAACGTTGAAAGGCTGCAGAGCAACAGCAAATTTATGGCAATACAATGAAGCAACAGCAACAAAGAATTATTATTATTATTATACCGACAGCATGGCAAAAGCAGCGATTGCAAAAGTTAGCTCAATATGGGTTAGCAATGCGTATAGATAGATTCATCGGTCACTCGATTTACGCGATAATAAATAAATAGAAAATTTTGATTTCAAATTTTTATCGAATTAAACATTATTTACTCATTATACTTATAAGTAAAATACGATATTAGTGAATTTAGTACAAGATATGCAATAAAATAATATAATTTTATGACTTTTAATATGAAGATAGTAAAATAATATAGTTTTTAATTGCTTAAGGATTTCAATTATCTGCAGAACTGTAAACTTATTTTTGAGATAAGAACTCTATATGGAGATAACAATTTAATAACAAAGAACAAATATTAAAGATTTGTAAGAAATAGAGGTATTTAGGTTTGTGTCGTTTTCAAAAATGAACTGAGAGTATAAATTTTTTTAAGACATTTTCAAAAGTTTATGAATCAACTCTTTTTTTTTTGTTTTCATTTAAGTTTTGTCTTTATCTACACCGTTAGATAGATAGATTCGTTTTCGATTTTTTTGGTGTTTTCCAAATCAACTGAAGACTGTTTATCATTCAGATGCACAAAATTCGTTACATAAGTATTTAGTTTCTTAATTTACACGATATTTTTCGAGAGAGAATAGTTTTTCAAATAATCCTCATTTCTTATTATTGGGTTGGCAACTAAGTAATTGTCGATTTCTTCAATAAAATAAGAGTTTTTTTTTACTTGCAATGAAGTTTCATCCATAATGTATTTTCCATTTTGTTCGATGACCTTTTGTCATCTCTCTGACAACTTGAAAATTCCATGCTCGCAGAAAATCCGATGCTTTTCGGTCAAAAACTAAGTTAAGTGCGATTTTACAGCGCCCTCATCGTTGAAAGTTTTACCACATAGGGATTTAGCCAGGGATCGAAATAAGTGGTAATCCAATAGCGCAAGATCAGGACTATATGGTGGATGTACCATCAATTCCCAACCAAGATCCATCAATTTTCGCCAAGTGGCTAAAGAAGTGTGCGGCTTAGCATTGTCCTGGTGGATAATGACACCTTTACGATTGACCAATTCAATTCAATTTTCCTTGACCGGTGCATTCAATTTGTCCAATTGCCGACCGTAAATCTCCGAATTAATAGTCTCACCAAATTGATAGGAAAATATTCTCTTGTTGGATATGTGCCTTTGAAGTGGTTTACGTTGCTTCATTAGGCATGCATTGCGATCGTTTTCAATTGACATTCTTCCACCTTTGGTTTCCAATGATGATTCGTTTTAAAAACGGATCGCTAATGCTAATTGTCTGATGCTAATGCGCTTTGTCAGATGAATTTCTTTCAAATCGTGCAGAACCCAAATATCCAGCTTCCTAACGAGACCAACACATTTTAAATGCTTCTCAATGGCTGTATGTGAAACATTGAATTTCTCTTCAATCTCCCGTGTAGTTATATGACGATTCGCTTTGACGATGGCTATGATTTCATCTTCATTAAGCTCAACTGGTCGACCTGAACGTTGGTCATTTTCAAGAGAATGGAAATTTTCAAATCAATTTCGGCATTGCCTTTGTTTAAGGGCTTCATTACCATACACATCACGTAACTTTGTGGCAGCTTGCACTGCGTTCTTTCCTTTACGAAAATAATTAAACAAAATATGGTGGAAATGTACGCACTTGCACTCCATATTATTGTTGAGGTAAAAAAAAACTTTAAGAAAATATCCACGCAATGAACTTGTAAAGCTAGATAAGGATGATAGCTGATATATATAAAAAGAAGAAGATCATAACATTTACGTATATCGTTAAAATGGGAATGAGAGACATCTATAAGTGAAATCGGCAGTTGCTTAGTTGCCAACCCATTATAACACCTTTTTACAAAATTTTTTATATTCTTTAAAGCAATTTACGCGCTTTAAAGTTGATTTATTTTTGAGCTCACTTTTTTTAAGATCTCGGTTTTATTTTGCACGATTCTTCGAACGAACTATTCATTCCCTCGCTTTTATATTATTTTACTTCTTTTAGCGGTTTTTTTATAATGTTTGCATTGTACGTGCTTATCTTTTCTCGTATTCTTTAGGTAAATTTAAGCCATAATTCATAATTTACTTATTTAGTGTCTATAAATTTTGCCGTATAGAGTTTCGGTTTACGCAATTCTTCGCAAAATATGTTCCTTTTCTCTTTTATCTCATTTTACACGGTTTTAATGCATATTGCATTTATGTCCTTTATGTGAATAGTATGTTATTATTTGCTTGAGATGGATTTTCTCACTTTACAATTTGATGAACCATAGTTTTTTCTTATTTCTAATAATTGTTTATATCATTTCATATAATTATCATCATCAGTGATTATGTAAATCCAGGAATGGGTGTACAAGTATGTAGCTGACGTAGAGTTCTCTGTCTCGCACATACTTTCTGTTCGGTTGTGCAAAAAATGTACAATTTAATGTTGCTTGAGCATTATTTGCAACAAATGCACAATTTATAACTGGCCCTGGCAGCATATTAAAATTAACCAAAATTTATAGGTTATACAAAGTAATGCACATATATACATATATATGCACAAAAGGCCACGGCTCAAGCAAACATTCGCATGCAATACGTATTTAGCGACGTGAACGCTACTATAAATTTTTCTTTTATAGAATATACGCGTTATTTCTTTAAATCTTTCAACGTAAAGTAAAATCCTTTAAAATATTTTCAGTCTTTTAAGTACATTTTATGTCTACCGATTATGGTTAACTGTGCCGAAATTTATACTCTTAAATATATATATGTATATATATTTATATATATATACACATAGGTAGTTCATATTAATTTTCTGCTTTTTTTCTTTCTTTTTTCCTTTTTTTTTTTTGGAAATTGTCTTTTTATTGTGATCTCAAACAGTTTAACTCGCTTGGTAGATTCCTTTACTTTCGAAGAAGTTTTGGTTGACTGTGTCGAATGCTCCACACTTAACATATAAACACTTAATATGCATGCATATCCTTAAACGGTTGCATGCCTTCCTGTATAATCATTGCTAGCGTAGAGTTCAGCTTAAGCATTCATTAAACCAAATGTTATTACCTCCATTTTAATTTTAAATATTTATGAGCGTTTCATTAAACGAAGCAATATTGGTTGGAATGGCAAGGAGGTAGGTAGATGGTAAGATGGTAAGAAGTAGAATTAAAAATGAAATTCAGTGGAAAATTACAAAGTTCCTTAAATGACTTTCGGCAAGAGCAGCAGCAGCAGCTGCAACCAGACCTGAACAATAATATCTCTTTGCGTAAAAGGGTTTTTTATTTTATTTTATTTTTAATTTTAATTTTTTTTTTTTTTGTTTTTATAGTACGAATTTTAACATTTGCCACTCTTTTGTTAATTTAATGATATAATTTGTACACGAAATTCTTACATATATAGTAAGAAAATCCTCACACTAACACTTCATTAAGTTAACTACTTTTGTGTTTTGATTCATATGATCTAAGAATATTCGAAAAAAAAACGGTCAAAGTGATACGATTTAAATCGATCTGAAGATCACAGGAGATGAGATAAAGAAGGAATGGGAGCTGCATAAATAAAAGAGATAGGGATATTGAGTTGTCTTTTAAACTAAATGCGTATACAAGAAGATACTAAATCGATAGGAAAAATAAATAAGCAAACTATATAGTCAGCGTATATTACATCGATTTAAATGGCACAAAGTCAAGTCAAACAAATGTGAAGAAAACATATAACATAAGGTGCTGTATACCCAAAGAAAGGATAAAGAAAAATATGTTCTTTCAATCTGCATGATTGTAGAAGGTAAGAAATGTAGGAAATTGTGCTTAATTCTCTCCTCATCACTCTCTATTTCTCTTGCTTCTCCTCCTCCTACCTCATGCTTTTAAAAACTCTCTCCGCCTATTCCTCTGTCTCCTTCTCCCTCTATCACTCTCTCCCGCTCTCACTCTCTCCCTCTCTCTACCTCTCTCTCCATCTCTCTCCTTCTCCCTCTCTCTCTTTCCTTCTCCCTCTCTCTCTCTCTCCTTCTCCTTCTCTCTCTATTCTTCTCCCTCTCTATCACCATTTCTCTCTCTCTCTCTCTCTCTCTCTCTCTCTTTCTCTCTCTCTCTCGCTCTCACTGTCTGTTCATCTAAACCTAATAAAACCTGTGTATATCGCTAATAAAAGTTGGTGATAGTGAAGGTCTTCATAACTTAATTATTATCTCAGTTGTGAGTAATTTATCCTTGATATAATTTAATTCTCTTCTGTTTTCATCTTTACCTTCAGAAATTTTTGCTTTTTCACAATTAATCTGTTAATGGTCTTCCAGTTTTTACCTTACACCTGGACATACCTTTTAGGTTTGAAACTTATTTTCGCTAATAGTTTTAATAATCAATCGATGAATTCTCTACTAAATGAATTTTCAAAACTTATTCATATCGCTTCATAAAGGGTTCGTTATCTATTTATGCTGTGAATAAGGAAAGTGTGTTGGATTTATTGGGCGTGCTGTGGATGCAATCAATGATTCCAATAAAGAAGTCAGTTGGACTTACCTTGGATATTGATAGGATATTGATGTGTACAATTTTATCTCTCAAACGAAACGAAGCTGTACCGAATTCTCTAAACATTTAGAGCAACTTAGTGGATGCTTTTATAAACACTATCAGCTGATTAAGGACCATAAAATTGACGAGATGATTCCTCAAAGCGCGTTGTATCGTAATGAAGTCTGTGGTAGTTCAACACATCTCGAATTATTAAGCGCATTATCGCTTATCCTTACAACTAATAACGCTCTCTTTGTGTTTCTATCGGAGTTGCTTGGTTATCGTGATAGAGTCTGTAGTAGTTCAACACATATCCAATCATTAAGCGCGTTATTACTTATCTGTACAACTGTAAACGCACTCTCTGTGCTTCCAACCTATACTCATCAAACTTTGTGATTACAGCTTATGGGTATACACCTGCTTTGTGAAGTGTATAAGTTTCTTTTTCCTTTTTTTTAAATTTATTTTTTCTTTCTTGTCCTTTCCGGTTTTTATGTGTTTATTTGTAAATGTTTAATTTGAAATGTATATATATATATATATTCATAATTTAGTTTAAATTGCTTAAAGCATAAGATTTACACTTTAGATCACGGATCGCAATTGTAGCCGAGCCTTACATATGTATAAATAAATAAATAAATACATAAATATATAGAAAGGTTATTCGAACCGGCTGATATCTGCCAAATCTATCTCTCTTTCCACATCTCTGTCTCCCTAATCATCATCTTGTTTATGCACACCTAACGCCACTTTTTAGTCCTTCTGTTACCTAACCGCGTTCATGTCTATTTTAACATGAACTACGTATGTTGTTCTTAGGTATACGCAATATTTATGTCGAAAAAACCTAATTGCCCAACGAAACATTACAACAAATCTTTGTGTGAAGACGATAATACAATAACATAATAAGCATTAACTAATGTTGCCTCTGCTCTCTGTCATCGACTAAATCTGATCTTGCCAGGTTATCAACTCACTTGGTAGAATCTCACCTCTTAATTGGACTGAATAGTAAAATTCGAAATAAACGCGCACAGAGTGACTTAAATGAAAAAGTATTACGTTCGTCATAGGTATGAACGTTTTATCCTTTCTGGGTTTTGCATTGAAAAAACAATCTTTGATACATTTTTCTTAGCCTAAGATAAATTCTATCGTACCGAGTAAATTATTTTTCTCAAGCTACTTATTCGAGGCAACAAACCAACCAAACAAAAAGTACCTATTTTGTGTTGAACTCTATGAATGTATATGTAAAAGACAATATCCTGTCTCCGCAGCAAGTTTTTTTTTTTTCAATTACTCTTCTTCTACTTTCGAAACGATGACATCATCTTTGACAGAATTTTCATGGAACATTGTTGTGGTTTTCCGAGGTTTATGTGATATTGTCGAAAATATCAAAGAAAACCAACGAGCTGAACAGTAGGAAAAAACCTCAAACAAAGCATCATTTCAAGAAGACTAATTAGCTTGACAAACAATCCCAACTTATGCTCGAATGAAACTAAAAAAAGAAAACAGGAAAAGCACGGAAATATAAATATATATCCATTGTATGGGTAAGTCGGTCGTATGCTGTTGTGTGTGTAAGAGCGCAGTGTACAGGGAGGGAAATAGAAAACGAAAAGTATGAGTGAATCTTTACAGTCAAGTTACTGTTGTTTACATTATAATGATGTTACTGTTGTTGCATTTGTTGTTGTCGTTGCGGTTGCTGTTAGTTATTTTTTTTTCCGTTTTGTAAGAAAATAATGCAGCGATGCAGAAAAATCTCCCTCCATTATATAGAATAACTTTATGCGAGCACACAATATGTACATCACACACAGACTACACACACACACACATATATACTCTACGTATATATATGCCATCAACATCAACAACTTTTTAAGCTGCTTTTGAATGTTACTTAATTAAATGCGGTTACCAGTCATTCACATTGTTATTTTTGCAATGCTCACACACACACACACACACACACATATACATTCATCCATATTTGCTTGATATATTTCAACACACCGCCATCATGCATATGTATATCGTACGATCACTTAAGTATAGATGAAAGCTGAAAATTTGTGGTTCTTTCATATGTATAATGCCGGGGAATTATTCGAGAGAAACAGGGCGGAAAGCGATTTAAGGTTTAGAAAATTGAAATTATTATTTTATTTTCATTGTAATTGTTTTAATTGCAAATCTTTTTCGTTCTCTAACTCTAGAATTTATGTTTATTCTAATCTCGTACTTTTAAGTGTCGCGTAAAAGTAAGTCCAGCTACCATATACACTTTAGAGGCAGTGTAATATACGCTATAAAATACAAAAGATAATATGACAGGAATCTTAATGAGGATCTGTGATTTTATTGGTAGCAAGTTGTTCACAGAATTTTACGAACGTAACGTGGCTTCCTAGAACACTATGTCGTATGAGAAATCGAGCACGAAGAAAGCTGAGTTCAAGGGGAGACGTCTTCAATGAAAATTAATGTGTTAGCTTTAGGCAAAAATGGAATAGGAAGTTATCCTGAATAGCATCAATTTCGGATCTGAGTTCAACATATATTTCGTAATTATCAACATGATATACGATTTAGCTTGTGCAGCTTGTAAGACACTATTATTGCTTCGCATAATGATACATCAATTCTAGCTATCTTTGTGATACATTGAATAAATTCTGATATTAAGTTGAGAGATACTGAAGTCAGTTTAAAATCAAAGATACTTTACGAAGTGATCGCCGTATATAGATGAGTGTTGTGAAACGAATAATAAAACTATGGAGCTTAGGTGGATAAGTAAGATAGTTGCAGAAGTAAGAATACAAGAAATGAAGGTATTATTATTATTAATATTATATTATTACAATTTATATTTAAATCCATGAAATAATTTGTTGAACTAAAAAAATAAGATGAGAACGAACACCAAAGATTATCGACTTTTTGAGTTCATGTAAAAAGAAGACTTAAAAGAAATAAAAATGTTCAGATTAGGCATTAAATAAAAAAGAAATCCTTTTAATAATTTTGTTTTTGTTTTACTTAATTTCATGTTTAATTGTTTTCTGTTTTTTTTTTTCTAGAAATATTAATGTTTTCTGAACAACCTGTTGCTTAATTATTGCATATTGTAGTGACCGCTACTACATATTTCTTACAAATGTTGTGCGAAGCGCTTAGCGAGGAAAATAATTTCTAAATTTTACGATTTATGATCTCTGCACGTTGACATTTCGATTATTTCAGTCTATATGTCAATAAATGAAAAATAACACATTGAATTTTTATTTTTCGTCTTTTCCTTCTTTGCATTTATTTGAGTTTATACAGCCTACGATATGTAATGAATAAAAATCTTATTACGATACAAAATCAGAACAATACTATCAACTAAAAAAGACGATATTATCATAATTCCGATACTCAACTAAACTCGATATCAAAATTGGTAAACCGCCCGCGGCTTTTAAAAGACCTTGTTCAATAGTAATTGAATCTCAGTAATAGACTCCCGTGTACGTAGAAGTGCGTACACGTACTCGTTGCCGATATATGATAATTACGGTCGACGAGTGTTATGAAATATCTACGTACAGACACATGTAAATATATTTAAAAACAAGATGTCAAATATATTTACTAAATATTAGACACATACGGCTAATAGAACATCTTATGTACAGTTACCGCCAATATCGGAAAAAGGATTTTACAAATTTACCACAAAGTTAAGACGAAATTAAATTGAAAGAGCGTTTTGCTCATCCTGATTATGAAAAACTCTGAACAGCATATAAATTCGCAATATTTTCAGAATATTACAAAATATATTATTTCCTCTTGCTCTAAGGTACTTCAATCCAGCAAATGATTGCAATTTTATACGATACATTTGTGTATGTACACAGATATACACACACATATATATATATATATATATATATTTGGATACATATACATGTATACGTATATATACATGTATATATATCCAATTTTATACATATATATATATAAATCCGATTTTATAAATTCATACTTTCATGTTGATAGAATTACTCCAGTTACAGTTTATACGATATACGTGTTAACATAGTGTGCGATATACACGTTCACAGTGTATTCATGTCGTTGGCTGCACATATAACTAAAAAGTGTGTATATATGTGTTCATTGAAATGTACTAATTCATAGTGGGTCCTTTGTTTGAAAAGCAAAGCAATGAAACAATTTGTCACACTGACAAAAATATTCACCAGGAGATATGTAAAATTTTCCAACACATAGACATCCTTGCAATATCTATATGAACACGTTTGGGCATGCATATCAGCAAATATATACAGAGTGCAGCACTAAAAAAAGGCTAACAAGAGCTATGAACCATATATGATTTGTGTAGAAAACTTTCACAGTTATATACGGATGGGATTCGATAAACGAATATTTTATTTATTCTTTCGTTCCCTTTGTTAAACTAGCTTATGTACACATAAATATTTGATTTTATCTACAGCAATGTTTAGTAAATAAAGTAATAAAACTGCAGGAAACTTTACAAGTCATCGCATCTTTGGTCTGTATTTTCCCTTTATTTTTTTTCTTTTCTCTTCTCTTCTCTTCCCTTCTCTTCTCTTCTCTTCTCTTCTCTTCTCTTCTCTTCTCTTCTCTTCTCTTCTCTTCTCATCTCATCTCTTCTGTTCTCTTCTCTTCTCTTCTGTTCTCTTCTCTTCTCTTCTCTTCTCTTCTCTTCTCTTCTATTCTCTTCTGTTCTCTTCTCATCTCTTCTGTTCTGTTCTGTTCTGTTCTCTTCTCTTCTCTTCTCTTCTCTTCTCTTCTCTTCTCTTCTCATCTCTTCTGTTCTGTTCTCTTCTCATCTCTTCTGTTCTGTTCTCTTCTCTTCTCTTCTCTTCTCTTCTCTTCTCTTCTCTTCTCTCCTCGGCTCGTCTCTTCTCTAATGTTCTCTCCTGTTCTCACCTCTGCTCTCCTGTTCTCTTCTGTTTTCTTCTCTTCTCTTGTCTTTGTCTTTTTCTTTTCTCTTCTCTTGTCTTCTCTTCCCTTCGTCTCTCTTCTCTTCTCCTTTCCTCTCTTCTCTTTGCTCTCTTCTCTTCTTCTCTGTTCCCTTCTCTTCTCTTGTGTTTCCTTCTCTTCTCTTCTGTTTCCTTCACTTATCTTCTCTTCTTCTCTCTTCTCTCTGCTCTTCGCTTCTCGCCTTGTCACTTCTCTTCTTTTTCCTTTTCCTCTGCTCTCCTTTTCTCTTCTCTTCTATTGTTTTCTCTTTTCTCTCCTTCATTCTATCATTAGGAACATACAGATCATCTTATGTATAATTCGTACTTTTCATTTTTTTTTTATTAAAGTAGTATTTTACGTGGCCAATATTGGAAAACATACTTACCAGATTTACCAAGAAGTTGAGACAAAAGTGTAGATGAAACTGAAATAGCGTTTTTTCATCCTAATTATAAGGAAATGTGAAAAATTTTTAAAGAAACAAAAATAAAAGCATGAATATGGATATGATAACAGATTCAATAAATGGTCCCGACTCGACCAAAATTTTGTGCATTTATTTAATATTTTTCACTGATTTCATCAAGCAGACTAAAATAAAAACGTAAATTTAATCCTAATCATTTATTATACTAAAAGGTTTGTGTATACAAATTTTCTACCTGTATGTTGCATACTATCCCACAAATTTAATATACCCTGGTATAGAGTGCAATTAATATAATACATCCATATTATTGTTATATTAATACACTTTGGCTTTAGTTCTTAGCTAAGTTCAAGAGCTTATTTAATTTTTTAATTAATTGAATAATACATTAAACTTATACGCTATAATTCTTTGTTTGTATGCATTTGTTCCACTTTTATATGAATACTGAAAATGTTATCCAATTAAAAACATAAAGTAAAAAGTGAAAAGTACAAGCAGCACTTATCCTCAAACTAATTAAATACACTTGTACTACTACTCTACTACGAACACAATACTAACAATACTGACTCCTGATGCTTTCATTATTCGTCTTTTGTACACTAGCGTGTTTCTGGGCGTATGAGTGTTTTACAATTCTCATAATTGTTCCTCTTTCATCGTAGAGGGGGGTAACGGTTTAAGGAAAGTGTTTCTTAATCTTTTTCGTATACAGTCACTGAATTTATATTTATGTTTAAGTCGAAACTTTATCACTTTATCACTGTCCCTCGTTAGATGATGACTACAATAACAAGTCGTAAAGACCAAAGAAAATCTCCACTTAATCTAAATTTCATGTATATCATGTATATGAGTTGAATTGTAAAGGCAATAGGATTGTAAGCTAAAAAAAATATATATATTAAATAAAAAAAAATTCGAAACACTTTCTATACCGTTACTTGTCATACCGAAAGAAGTTGAAGAAACAGAAGAACAACAAATCCCAAGTCTTGAGTAATGGAAAGTTCAAGTACAAATTTGCAATAAATAACGACTAAAATTATTTGCATGTTGTAATGCATCCTTCAGGCTACTTGGCCAGATTTTTTTTAAGATGAGTCCTCTTACTAACTAGCCGGTAACAAGACAGTAGTTCAGTTAGAATGAATAAAACGACATATTTTGCTTAGCGTCGTAGCGTCAAGAGAGCTCTTGTGTTTACACTCGTATTAAACGCTAAGACTGATCAGGATTAATAGTCGGATAATAATCGATGACATATGATGAATTCATGCATTTCACAAACATAAATCTTGCTTAGATAGTAAATATTGCTGTATTCGCTTTTTATTTAATTCGTATTATTTTTTCTTTCGAATTATTTTAGATATAACTTTTTAAGATTCAGATTCAATTTTTAAATGAAATTTCAATACATTTCTACATTTCCCTTAGGTGTAAACAACACGATTTAAAATTTCCTATTTCATACACACTTAAAGCAACAAATAAAACACATATACTTATTTGTAGTTGTAAAAGCTTTTTATCAAATAATTGCTTAAAACACATTTATTGTTATTGGTTTCTTTTATGGATTTTAAGTCTTTAAAGTAATATATTGCTTACAACAATAATAACAAGAACAAAAATTGCACAAATAGTTTTTATAGATTTTATGGATTTAATTACCCCTTCGCTTAAGCAAAACTGAGACCATAAAATTAGATAAATGTACATTTTAAAGCTTTAGTTTATATCGTTTGCAATTAAGTGCATCTTGTGTGTATGTGTGTGTGTGTGTGTGTGTGTGTGTTTTCGCAATGCTAAGCTGAGCCAAAATCTTAGAAAAACGCAAAAGAGAGAAAAACATTATCAAAAATATAACAAAGTGTTAAATGGGCAAACATTAAAGACTACAACACGATAATTGTTGGTATAATGCCAGATGGAAGAAGAACAAGAAAAAGAAGAAGCAGAAGAAGAAACTGAAAAATAAAAAGAAAAAATAGTAATTAAATGTTTAACTCTACATGATTTGTGCTTAGAACAATTAAAAGTGAATTACACGCCATCTGATAGAAAATGCCAAAAATTCTTATTCTTCTTTTTTTGTTTGATATATTTAAAAGATTTAAAATATTTTTAAAACTTTATTATAATATTCAAGAAAAGCAACTAAAAAATAAAGCGATATATAGACATATTAGGCTTAATAAAGACTTTTAAGGCGGAAAAATGCATAACGACGATACCACATAATCGTGTTTGTGATTAGTAAAACCTGAGTTTCTATGCTTCCATGTCTTCTTATTTATTGAGCCCATGATCGAAAATTTGAAGTCTTAATCATAAAGTAGGTTTTTTTTTTTAGAATTTTGTCATCTTACGTTTTTCAACCTAAGCTGAAAAGCTTACAATTTTAATCCAACTGCATGGTTCCTCAAGTTTCTAATAAAACTCAATACTAACGTAGCTTTATGTATAGCGAGCTCAATGTGCAAATTAAGATCTATTTTTTGGTTAAATAACATCCCTAAATCAGTGACCGGGTCTACGTTTTTCAATTTCAGTGAGGGAATACTTGAATACTTGAATACTATACTGTATGTACTATACTGTATACTATACGGTATACAATACTGTATACTATACAGTGTATGCTGTAGTGTATATACTATACTATATACTATACTATATACTGTACTGTATGCTATACTGTATACTGTACTGTACTGTACACTGTTGCACCCACAACGTAAAATCACCTGCCAGAAATATCTAAAACCGTCACGGTCAAAGCACTCACTTTTAAACTCAACATTCTCTTCATATTTTTTAGGTCTTACTCGCTCACCATGCATATAAAGTAATCATATCGATCAAAATTTTTCCAAAGAATGTTCTTTTACCACGTAAAGTTGTAAATTTTTTAATATAAATGGTGACCTAACCGAAATTAGATGCAATCTGATCGAAGCATACGTTATGCCACAAAAAAGTAAAATAATAATGACGGCGTAAATTCCAAAATAGCAAACAAAACGTGATGTGTGACTAGTAACGGGTATTACGATGTAAACTTAAAGTAAGCAAACAAAAAGTAGTGCGTCTCTGAAAAGGTAATACACTTTTTTTATCGTAAAATTTAGTCTTAAATTTCTTAAAAAATGTTTCTGTAATTCAATTTTTAGATTTTATCCGATAGAGAGTCTAATATCTCATTCTAATAGGTTTACTATCTATATCAAAATATAGGCGTGAAGATGCAATTCATTTAAATAAGCCAAACTTGAATTAAATTGCTTTCTTAAGTTATCCATTTCTACTGTACGTAGAACTATCGTCAAAACCCATATGATCAGATTAAAAATAGTCTTCTTTCAGAAGTATAACTTCATGAAGCGAATGTGCCTCGATATTGGATTGCTCTCATTTTTACGTCACATTTTATTTGCTTATTTAAGTTTTGACGGACTTTTTGGCATTAGCCGTCTTTAACAGCTTCAAACTATTTTCATATTTTTTTTATTCTGCCGCTGCCTGTTTACAGAGCCTACAAAGAGCATGGGTCTGTAAATATGCTTTTAATTGCATAAAAGATTAATTATTGTTTGCCTCTTCTTCTCTGCTTCTTCCTTTCTATGTCTTCTTCTTTCTCTCTCTCGGCCACTCTCTCTCTCTCTCTCGCTCGCTTGCTCCCACCCTTACTAGTTTTTCCTCTCATTCTTTTCGTCTCTTTATTAGCATAAATACTTTTCTACGTATGCATTTTAACGAAGAAACAGTTAAAGGCTAAGAAAATATTTTTAGTTTCTAAAGTAAATGAAATATGTGTGATAAGAATGAAAAGTCACCATTAACAGTTTCAGTTCAATTATTTCCCAATTGGTAAAATTTGGGTAAAACATGCAACGACAACAAAAATGAAAACAAAAATTGTTATTATTACCGATGAAAGCGCTTTTGCTCAATTTCCTCAAATTCCTAATGAATTCACAGAAAAAACAAAACGAATTAACACACATATGCGGGTGGATAACACTTTCAGTGGAGCTTAGATCGAGAGCGAAAGAGAAAAAGTTACATTTAATTTTAATTATAGCGAAAGTCGATGCTCAACATTCGCATTCACTTATTTCACATGCAATGCAAACTCATTTTAATGATGAATAGAAAATGAATAATAAAACATAGGAACACAAGAACACACAGAAACACACAAACACATAAATATGCGCTCGCACACATAGAAATTCAATTTAATTTAAAGTGATTTTTACGCTTGACTAGCACCACTCAACAGTCCATACGTAGAATATATGTACCTCCTCTCTCTCTCAGTCTCTCTCCCTCTGTATAGAGATGTATATACATGTATAAGTGCATTCATACATGTTTGAAGACAAATGTGAGAAATAACATTTTTGCACATCCACGAGTACAGACACACAGAGACAGGACATGAAAAAGAGACGCATAAAAACAAATGTACAGATGAATAAACCTTTCAAGTGTTTTACGCTTTAGTATATCTACGTATAAGCAAACGTATAAACTTAAATATACGTACACACAAAGCATATGAGAAATTGGCGACACACACATAAAAAAGCAATTGATTTAAATTAAACAAAATTACATATTTAAAGAAAAATATAGTAAATAAAATAAAAGAGGAGAGAGAAAACGAATAAATTTAAACCTGACAAGCAAGCAGATATAAGTGAAAAGTAGCAATAAAATAAAAATTGAATGTTTTTCTGATTTAACAAATTCAGGCATCTAATCAACTATTTTGTGTTTGTCCATTGAAATGTTCAGTCGTACTTTTGTATTGAATTATTACGCTCCTTTTAATAGAGCTGCTCGGTGTTACCTTAATTTAATCAACTATTTTGTGTTTGTCTATTGAAATGCTCAGTCATATCGTTGTATTGAATTATTACGCCCCTTTTAATAGAGCTGCTCGGTGTTACCTTAATTGTACTGTCTTTATAGATATTGTTGCTGTTGCTGTTACTGTGGCTGACACTATTTTTACTTAGATTAGGGAAAGTAAGGTAAAAAAAAATAAAAGAGATTGTGTTAAGATCCTGTAAGTAAAATTCTTAAAATTATATTTTGCTTTTCTTTCTTCTTTACTTTCACGTTATTGAACCTAAAAATCGTAAACTAAAATTTTAAAACAAAATCCATGTGAAAATATTTAATATTTTTTTGTGAACTTATTTTTAGATTTATCGTAAAAATTTGTTGATTAAATTACGAATTTAAAAGATAAATTTTTAATCTTTTTTAAGTTTTCATAAAGAAATTGAAAAATACGTACACATCTCATAACCTAAATGCTGTGGTTTTTTTACTTGTTTACGTACATATTTTTTTAACAATCACATAAATTACTTTTAACAATATTAATTTTCTTACATTATCATTGTAAGCAACACTTTATTGCATTTGAAAGTACTGAGTTGAGGAAAATGTGGTCAACAGCACTACGACCAACAAATCATTTAAATAAATGTATAAATTGCAAGAATGTTGTCTTATATTTTAAGAAGCAAAAGACAACAACAAAAATTTCAACCAGAAATAAATTTTGAGGGCAAAAAATTTAAAAAAAAAACAAAAGCAGATCATGAAAAAGAAGAAAAAGAAGAAGAAGAAGAAGAGGTAGAGAAGCAAACAGCACATGAACAAAGAATTTCATTTTACAAAGTGTTTACTCTGATATGAAAAACAATACAAATGCAAAAAAAAAAAATGTGTTGAAGATTAATGTGGAATATTCCAGAAATATTATAACATTCTCTGACCATTCTTATTGAAGTCTTTTTGCCAAGCTATTGTTGTCAGAATTATACAATTCATGCACTAAATGAAAACATATACATATAAGGTCCTTTGAAGTGTCAAGTCAGGTGGTATGTAAAAGACTGAGCAGATTATGTTTCAATTTAATGCTAAGTACATTTCCTAAGATCTCAATCATTTCTTTTTAGAGTTACTAGCACTATCATTTCGCTAAATGAAACATTTCAGGTTTCCAGCCATTTCTCTCTCTTGCCCCAAGATGATTGATTTTAAAATAAATTAGTTTTCAAATGCACCTCTTTTCGCAGAATTATCTCGGAGTTGATTTCTATAAAATTTATGAAAAATTTAATCAAAGCGTGCTTGTATATTGGAAAGGAATATTTTGTATCTAGATTGAAGTATTATATAATGAACTCTCGTTTTGTTAGTAAACTTAATTAAAACCCAAGAGAATAGTTTACAAAATAACGGAGTGGAAGCTAGTGGAAGTGAAAAGTATGCACATGTGTATTATATCTATGCTGCCTTTAACCAACAATTATTAAAAATACTATATAAACACAAGAATATTCCAAAATAGCAAATATCAGCTGAAGATGAAAGAGATAGATAGAGAGATATAAAAATTTAAAGTTATTTTGTAACACATATAGAGCAGATATTCATAACTCATACAAACGCAGGCATAGTGATGCGGAAAACTAGTAGCAAAGCAGTATTGCTTCAGTGTCTTAAGCTTCCACATGCGGCACGTACTACTTACATCTTCGACAAATATCCATAAACGAAATGCAACAGCATTCATCGAATAGTTTATGTAGAATAATAAAAAAAAACCTTTTAGCTTTTCGACTAATATTTTGACCAATGAGACGTGGAAATATATTTTATCACTTTTTCCAATATATTTGCACTCAAGTTCAATTTGTGTTTTGTTTTTTACGTATTCGAAAACTTTATTATATTATTAGTGTTTTTTGTTTATTAAGCAACCAACACAAGAAACAATAATTTACTTTATTAATTTATTATTTTATTTTAAAATTTTATATTATTATTATTATTTTATATTTATTATTTTATTTTAAAATAGTTTTTTGACAACTGAGCCAATAGTGTCTTCTCCGGAAATCCTGAATACGGAATCTTAGTTTAGTCTAAGAAATAAATTCATTTTATAAAAGTGTATCTTTCAACTCATTTGGACCTACGACATAGAGTTGTGGGGCAAGGCCAGTAACTCTAATATTGAAGTACTTCAAACATATTAATCTAAGACTTGTTTTCTTATTGTTAATGCGCCGTGATTTGTTAGCAATAAAATGCGGATTTTCTATTCATTAACAGCTTAGTTCAATGCTTTTGTTCAGGCAGGCTAAGCAATAACATAAATCTCTTGGGGGTGTCTTCTCTAGATGACCCCTTGGAAATGGGAGAATTGAAAAGATATCATACACTGGATCATCTATGCAGAAGTTAAATTATTTTTGCTCCATAAGTTATTTTAATAAATTTCCAGATTTATATATGTAAGAAATTCGATTTTTTTTTCAAGTGCCGCAAGCTTCTATTTATAGTCACATAAAAGTGATTAGAAGAATATTTTTTTACTTGCTAGATATGGACCACGTCAGCTCACAATTTCGCTAACAATCCCTCACCCTCCTCCCCCTTGCCCTTCTCTCCTTACTCCACCTTCCCCTTGTTTCCACTTCTCCACCTTTCCCCTGTTCCCCTTCTCCAACTTCCCCCTGTTCCCCCTTTACCATCTTCCCCCTGTTACCCCTTCTCTATCTTCTCCCTTTTCCACCTTCTCCACGTCCCCCTTCCCCCCTTCTCCATCTTCCCCCTGTTCACCCTTCTCCATCTTCCCCCTTTTCCCCCTTCTCCACGTTCCTCCTTTCCCCCCTTCATCAACTTCCCCCTTCTCACCCATTCTTCCCTCTCTCTCACTCATATAATAATTGTAATGAAAAATATGCCTTTACAGGGAAACAAGACATAGTTTTTCTTATATTACCACGAAAATGAATGAAGAATTGAATTAAGCGAATTGCTACAGAGTATTTAGGGTTTGACGTTGCCCGACTACAGTTCTTTTATTTATTTATTTATTTATTTTTTATTAAAAAGTTCTAGTAGATCAACAAAAAGTAAGAGGAAGCTTTTGTGGTTAAAGGCATTCAAGGTTTGCCTTAGAAACAAATGTTTGTTTTGTTTTTTCTTCTTTTTTTTTGCACATCACTGTAAACTGCAATGGCTATGATTTGCATCATTAATAAAAACTTTGAAATGAAAATTTATGATATGAACACAAGCGTAGAATCATCATTGATTTATTCATACGTGAATTTATACTCGAAACTATAATTTTTCGTTTTAAGAAAAAATGTCTGCCATTTCGGCATCGTCATAGGTCTGTCTGTCTGTCTGTCTGTCTGCATAGTTGCGTGTCTGTTGGTATTCTACGCTATTAGTTTTACGATTTTCCAATCAATGTTGTATAGGCAACCATACACACACACACGTATAAATATGCACACACACACGTATGGTTGAATGCATAATAAACTATCGAAAAAGACATCGATATCGAAAAACAGGGATGGAAGGAGAGCAATAGGAATGCACAGTAAAATGTTCATTCACAATAAAAGTTTAGTGAGTTGCTTACATGTGCTATATCCAACACAAATATATACAAATAGGCAAGAGCACATATACAAACGGCCACATACAACAAACAAACAAACAAACAAAAACTTACAACTCCATGTAAACATACTTCCTGCTGCACGTTTTCAACTCCTCGTATGCTCATGTTTTTGTTACGGCTGTTGCTGTTCTTCTAAGTTGTTATTGCTGTTACAGTTGTCATTGTTGTCATTGCTTCATATGCTAATTTTCTACTTTACTGCCATTCGAATTGTTTCTTTGAATCAATTTGTCTGAGTTCAAACAAGGGTAAAGAAAATTTGCTTACATGTGAATGCGTAAATGCAGATGGATGCATAGTTGTGTGCGTGCTTTTGTGTATGCGTTTGTGTGCACGTGTAATGTATTACGTAAAAGTTTATATGCGTTTGCTGAAAAATAACAATAAGTAGAAGAAGTATTATTACAGATTTTCTAGTTGAGTTTAATATCATAGTTATGTCGTCTGTAAACTTTTTTGCGATATTTGCTGTTTCTCTGTTGAAAGAAAAAAGATCAAGATTAAATGTTTGCAGGCATTAAATTTCTTTTTATTATTTTTTTACTAAATTTCAAAAATAGAAATTAAATTCTCTATGCAAACTTAAAGCGCTCTATGTACGCTTAACATATCTTAAATAATATCTTAACTACTCTTAAGACCTTTCTTTTTGTGTACTAAACCTTAGAATGTGAGACATTTTTATAATCACCATCGGAGTATCAGAATGCATTAGGCATTTGGCCTTCTCTTTATAAGCCAGAACCACATACACATAAAATAACGCATATGTGTTCTTGAACAATATAAAAATCTGAACCGAGATTTAGCCACATCGAATCTGTACTCCATCTGCTCCTTTCTCTATTAGTTGGAAGACATAGAACACTGGAATCGAAATTGATGATGAAACCATGTCCGTCGCTTATTCCGAGCAATTGTTTATCGGTCCTACATCACGGCCGGAAAACTAGAGATAGAAAGCTGAAACTTAGCTTTTAGAATTTGAGTCCGTCCGTCTGTCTATGCATAAATCTGTAAGTTTCTCTGCCTACAGATGGTAAATCTCGACTACAAAGGGAGAAATCGAAAGTTGAAGCTTGTTTTATACGATCTTATACTTTAAGTCGATATATCAACACCCGTCTTTGGGTTTATTTGTCACCGTATCTATCTGCCGATTATAGACCATAGCTGGAAATATAAAGTTATAACTTCTCCTATGCATTACTATAGTAGTTGCTTACAGTTGAAAATATACTTGATCTGGCATCAATCGCCACCGCAAGGAGATGTAAATTGTAATTTACGGTCCGTAATTAATGGTGACGTAATACTTTTGTGGTGCAAATATATTCCAGCCCCAGTAGAAGGTCAGCGTAAGAATAATCACGAGTCATGTTCAACCGGCACGCCTTCACTTGGTAAAATACTTTGTTATTCTTAATTCTTAATGCATATGCATGGAGTTCCCTTCCTCCACAGCCTTGTTAACCCTTTTTTTTCACTCAGAAATAAATGATTAGTTTTTTGATTTACGACTTTTAGCATAAACTTTTCCATAAATAACAAACATTTACCACGAAAAATAAACAGTAGAGCCCTCCTTTCTACCTCACACCAAACGTATAATACATGTAAAGGTTTTCCATGAAATCAGTCAATGATAACGAAATGCTTTTATATAAAAATTTCTACAATTCAGTTAAATTTATTTAATAATTTTGATCAAAAATATCATTATATACGATATTCTATTATGCAATCGTTGATATAAAAGCATAAGATTTGTTGATACTATTTGTCATATGTTTTGTTTATGATCTCATTTAATTTTTATTAATTTATTAACATTTCGCTAAACATTGAACTTATTGTCTAGTGTTAAACGTGTATGTGTGTGTGTGTGTGCAATTATGTGCATGCATTTATTATTGTGTGAATTGTTTAGCATTCATTCTTATTCATTACTTCATCACACATGCATTCGCCTGTCTGTCTCTCTGTCTGTCTGTCCGTTCAATCGCTCTATTATTATTATGCGCTGGTATACTTTCGAAATAAATGCGATTATATATGGAACCGAGTGCATGAATGGTTCATAGATGTGCATTCAATAACATTTAAACTTCACAATATATATAAACGTATTTATCATGATTCAATAAAACACCCAAAAATGTTGTTGTATACATTTTCCAAATAAAACAAAAAAAAAAAAATAATATTTCATTTCCCACAAATGAAACGTTTTCGGAACATCATTTATAATTTTCGTTATTATGTATAAACAGCGTTTTAGTAGCAGGATTGGTTTTCAATATTTTAGTGTGAGATTTAGCCTAACAAATCATGCAGATATTATCATTTTGACTTGAACCTTACCTAACACTTAAGATATAAAATGTAACATAATAAAGATTAGAAATATTTTTCAAAAAATTTTTTTGTAATATTTTCTTATTTATTTATATTTTATTAACTGAAACCACCACACCTTGAATTTTGAAGAATCATTTAAAGCAGGTAATAAAATTATATTCCAACGTTATCTTAAAAAAGGGGGAAAAACTAAATTTTAAAAGGTAGGCGTGGCAAATTGTTTTTGTATTTATGTAATAGGAACACTGCCAGTCATGGAATACCGTGAAAAGCGGCCAGAGCAACAGAGAGAAATTAGACGTGTTTTCAGCCTATCTTGTAGGTGTGTCCTGTAATCGATTTGGCCCATTTTTAATAGCAGCGTATGTGAAAGAACTTCTAATATTTCTGCCAAATTTGAAACCAATATCTCCATTTTTGCAGATAGGAAAGTGTTTACCACATACATTACACAGATAGGCAGACATATAAATGGACAGACGGACAGACGGATACGTCTAGGTGGATTCTGAATTTCGTACTGTATACATTTTATGTGATTCCAGGGGCATCTTTCTTAATGTTACGTTGTTACGTTGTTATGTTTGCTTCCAAAAGCGTGCCGGCGTATCCTTTGACCGATTTGGCTCACTTTCAATACCAACCTGCGTGCTCCTGCGAAATTTGAAGCCGATATCGTCATTTTTGCGGCCAGAAGAA
The DNA here is from genome assembly GCA_000671755.1 of Glossina brevipalpis. Taxonomy (NCBI): domain Eukaryota; kingdom Metazoa; phylum Arthropoda; class Insecta; order Diptera; family Glossinidae; genus Glossina; species Glossina brevipalpis. The sequence goes on along the minus strand of KK351132.1, from coordinate 609,409 downwards.
TGTTTACCACAGTCGTTACGCAGACGGATAAGGGGGACATGCTTAAAGCGATTTTGAATGCGATGCTGATCAAGAATATATATACTTTGTGGGATCTCCAAAGTTTCCTTTTGGTAGTTACAAATCAAATGACAAAATAAAAAATGATAATATATTTTAGTGTCGTCAGAGAGGAAGTCGAATTTTTCGAATTCCGAAAATATGAACTTTAGACACATTTTACTTGAAATCATTATTTTCGAAATTACGGCACCGCTTAATGGCTTCTTCCGTTTTCATCCGATTATTTGGAAATTCTACCTGTAATTATATAAAAAGAAATTTTCTAATTACCATTTAGACATTTTTTCGGTAAATGAAAATGAAAACCGCATCATTTATTTAAAGTCAATTATTCCGAAAACACAGACATTCTTCATATACTTAACAATAATTTGAAGATTTATCTCGCAATCTATTACAAAGAGAAAGGGGAAAAATGAATGCATCCTCGACTTCGTGCATTACGCCAATATATAGATGACTTGATGCTTGAATGAAATATAATTATATATGTACATATGTAATTATGTGATAAGCACTCAGTAACGAGTTTTCTTACTTACCATCAGTAGGCAAACTGAGACGAGTCTTTTCGAAAACATCATAAAATTGCGAGTTAATTCAGTCATGTTTATCAGTTCATCGATGTGATTGCGCTTGTTGTCCTCATTGTGTAAGACGGATTCATACTAAACAAACTTAAGCGTGCGGTTGAGTGCGAAAATTTCCACTTGAAAAACAGTTAAGATGCGTCGATAACCTTACGTCTATCATTCATACAAAATAAACGCGCTTAGCACTTTGTTAACATAAAAACGAAATGAGTAGTGAGTGCACTACTACTACTTAATCTAAGCGCTACAAATTTCATTTAATAAGTAGTCAAGCAATCAATATGCTCAAAAATATAGCAGGCAACTTGACAAAAAAAAAAAAAAAAATTTCATCCGATTTAACAAATAAGAAAAATAATTATTATAAAAATATGTAGACTTAGGATAGCAATGTAAGCTTTTTTTTTTTTTTTTTTTTTTTGATAGACTCGTCAAACTGTCGTTAGTATCTGTAAATATGTAAATTCCTCTATAAACTTCAAGGAGCCGGCAAGCTTTTATCACTGACTTCTATTGTTTCAGTACAAAGGGGTTTCCTCAACCGCAAGAAAAGAGAACAGACACTCGGAGCCATATTACACGCTTGTGCTTAATTTGATTTTTTTGACGAATTGACGAATAATTACGACATCATGCAAGGCAGCATTACCACGATGTAAAACCGAGACCATAAGACTAGACATTTTCAAGTGACATTGAAGGCATAAACTGCATTCTTTATTAATTGGTAAACCTTCTGAAAGGTTCCCTTAATGAATAACAATATGACGCACTCAGAGTGCGATCTAAATGGGAGACAACCATCCACCGTCACTGCGAAAGTGATAGTTGTAGTTGCAAGCAATTTGGCCCGCATGTTACATTAGGAGTCGTGCTGTATAATCATTACGATGTGAACTAACAAAACATTTACTTCACTAACCATAGTCACAATTCAATTTTTTCCTATCAAAAATATCAATAATTTCCTAGTAGAACGGTACGATGTGTTTGATATCATCTCCTAATCCCATTCGAATATTTTGTTTGCATTAACTAGAGTTCATGTTTTCGTTACCCTAAGTGTAAGTTGGTGTAACTGCGCTGATGTGGCCGATCACTTTAACCTAAAAAATTCTTCTAATAATGAATAACTCGAATTCCTCTTATTTATCTCTATCTTTTATTAATCTCTATAAAGCAAATGATATTATAAATATCTCTATGAGATATTCGTTAATATAAATGCGAAAAATACCTGCCATGGAGGAGGTATTTTATGAATATTCAGTCTGCTAATCTCTCTGTGTATTAAAACTAGAAGACGTTATAAAGCGCGTAGTTTAATTTTCATATTATAAAAGGGTATACGTTAACGTCGATCCCAACAAAAATTTTAATTTAATTTGTTTTATGAATTTGAAAAAAAAAAACGACTTTCACCTCAAAGCTTTTAAGCCTTTGTGTTTATAATCCTTCATTAACTTAATTAAAAATTCTTGTGAATATTCATAGCGTGATGCCTTTTTGTTGAGTTTAATGAAATACGCGTACATATGTATAATGAAATGTATAATATACACACACACACACACACACTAGAAAATTTGAAAGATTTTTTTGTAGAAGAAAGAAAAGATGAAATCACACACACATCAATTTGTCGTTAGTTTGTCTACTAAATCGTATACAAATAAAGGAGAATTCGCGTGCTTCGAACTAAAGACTAAACGATTATGACACTTAAGGCTTTGTCTTTTTCCTATCGTTCCATGTAGCTTACAACTAATAAATATATTTATTAACTATAAAAGCAAAATCGACCTTTAGGTGCTAGACTTCAGTTTAGGTCTGTATTTACTCTCTGACCGCACGCTACTCAATCACCAAATAACAATTGAACCTGCGTCCGTATTAGTTATTAATGAATACTTTTCGGGGTTTGTGAGTTAATATACATCTTAATTTGTTACCCCGTGTTTAAAATACTGCTTCATATATAAAGATTTAAATTTTTTTTTTAAGGACTTTGTACGTTTAAAAATTGTAAAATTTTTCTAAAAGAAAAAGGTGTACGTGAAATGCTTTCCTTTTAGACTATGGTGAAAAAAATAATGTTTGCGTCGATATATGACAAAGGATGAAACATGGCTCCATCATTTCACACCGAAGCCCAATCGACAATCAGCCAAGTAGGCTGCAAGCCTATTTTGAAGCTAAAGACAAATCGTACTATAAAAAGGGTATCGAAAAATTGTATGACCGCTATAATCGTTGTATCGCCCTCGAAGGCAACTATATTGAATAATAATATCAAATTCTATCAAAACAAAATAATTTTTCTATGTTAGCCCCCTTGGTAGGTACAATTTAACTTAACTCTTGTCCACTACAAGATGGATTATTTTTAAGGTTGAAGTGTAATATATGCATGGATAGATTGTGCTTTTCGTATTTTGGAAAAATTACCAAATCACTGAATAAAAAAAACTAATCCTATTCTATATAATTCAATATGAAAAATCTTGTACATCGAAGAACCAGAAGCCCGATAGTCCTACGTAGATTTCTAAATATATCTTAAGAATAAAGTTCTTCTTCTGTCACCTAGTTCGGCATATCGATCAAAATAAAAGAAAAACTATTTTGTTTCCTCGGCCAAAAAGAAGAATTGCCAAGAAGAAGATCATAGCTGAGCTGTCTGTCGCGTAATGTTTTCCCGCAAGAAATAGATAAACAATTTCCATTAATGGGGAAAAAATAAACCCGTTCTATAATAAATAACATATATTTGAATTTAATTTTTTATGCAAAAGAAAAATTATTTGTAAATTTCTCACTTCGCAAATAAGTTAAACATATTTATCTAGAGAAAGTTTTCCGTGGATACATTGAAATAAGAAAAAATAAAGAAAGTATAGGTGTGCCGACAAAGAACTGGAGTGGGCAAACAATCTTAGTGGGAGGGCATATTTCAAAAATCGACGCAGAAACATATTAGATTTTAGGCAAATCCTCCTCAAACCGGTTTTTTTCTTTTTTTTGAAAACATGTTTTTCTTTTTAGATTAGGAAACTGCTGGCACAAAGACCTCTTTTTTTTTGTTCCAGCTCAGAAAAATTCTAACAGTAAAGTCAGTTGATTATCCATTTAATTGTAATTATTAATATATATCATATATTCGGACAATGAGCCTAATAAATTAATCCTTTGAAATGCCCTTTCAAAATCACAAAAGAGAAATATATTTGAATTTTATTTACAAGTTTTAGTTCAGATCCCGCAGATGTTTAAATGGCACGCGCACGCCTTTAAAAAAATATCTCGCAAGCATTTTTAAGCAGGCGTACAAAATGATGCCCCTCACTGGTGAAAAAACGAGTTTTACTTTACGTACCTACACAAATACATACTTCATATGTGTGTGTGTAAGTATAGCAAATACGTTATGAGACATGTGCTCGAGTGTAATCTACTAAAATATCAGACAAGCGGTAAATATTAAGAAGTCATTTTATGTGCTTACAAGCACAACTTATAGTTAAAGCTACTACTATATATACCACTAGCACACTGCGTATAAACAATCGCACATAATATAACTAAGTACAAAGCACACATGCACACACATGCAAACACACATGCATATGTACACTGTCTATGTGAATGTTTGTAATATTTTATATATAGTTTTGTAGCATAACTGCGACTTTGTATGAATGCACTTTACTTAAATGAAGACATGATGATGAATTATGGCAGACGACATCCTTAAGGAGAAATAACTGCATTCTAGATATGCCTACTTGCACGTGCTTATATAGATAATTATTATACGTCATATTTTACACACGTAAAATAAATATCATATTTTAAATATCAAAATAAATGCAAATAAATCCATGACTACAAGCACACATACATAGTGTACCATGAACTTAAATTTATTTAAATTCTTTTTCATTTCGATTTTTTCAACGTGTGTTCCCCTCTTTATGTGTTGTTTATAAGTGACCCCATTCAATATTCAATTTAATTTGCAATAAAAAAAAAAAAGGAAAAACACCAACAACAACAGCAAAGCAAAAATCTACTATGACAATACATGACGATAAAGTCTAATAAATTTTTCCTGTGGCACAATGAATAACAGCAACGCGTCAACTGGTCGCCAAAAAATTTACGGCAACAAAGAAGAAATACCGTTGGCTTGCAAATGCATACAAAAAAAAAAAAAATTCCACGTCAAACTATCAAATATATATATGTATATGTAATAAACACACACACATCTATATATCTATATATATATATATATATATATATATGTTACATCTTATTTAACAAAAAGTAATTAGAGAGTGAGTGAAATATCTATGTATTGATTAGTGACTGAAGAACATTTTTGTTTCTTCTTTTCTATTTTTTTTTTTTTGTTAAACCATTTTCAACTTTGATCTCAATTCAACTTCTGGTGGAAAACGCACTGTGTTAAGTGTTTCTGTCCTCAACCATTAACCAAGAGTAGCGGTTAAAAAAGTTTTCTTTTTCTAAACTCTAGTTTTTTTTTTTTTGTGGCCAAACTTTCTTTTACAGAAAAAAGCACTAAATGTCTGCACATAATTGATGGGTAGAAGAGAAGTAAAAAAAAAAAAAAAAACAACAAACTTACACTTCGACTGAAGCGTAAGTTGACTTTGTATGTAAACCGTTTTGCGGCAAGTGTTGAAGCGCTGAAGCTTCTCTATGACACAATGTATAGCCTAGAAGTGACAATAAATATTTCTATTGTTTAGATTACAACGCAGTACAAGAAAGCCGTTACAGGCATTGTGTCTAGAAGTTTATGCCCTTTTCACATAGCTTGCTTCTCTATGCATTCCTTAAAGTAATGTTTCGAAAAAAAAAAATGAAATTATATATAAGAAAAATCTGAATCTACGTTCAGTTCTATTATCACCTCATAGATTTAATTTTACTTTCGAGTACTGCTTTCACTTATTCATTCGTGACCTTGGAGTTAATCTATTTCACAATAGTTAGATGATTGCTTAAGGGGTAAACAAAACACCATTCCCAGTTTAAAAAAAATTTGATTGGCTTAATTAATGCCTTGAACTTTCGAAAAACAATCCCTTAAATGAAATAAATTTTTTTGTGTTATATGAAATTTTGGGCTTTCCCGTAAGAGGTCCGAAAGAATCGTTTGTTTCAACTGAAACCACGATTGCATGTTAGAGGCTAACATCTTATCTAATCATCTGATAACGTATTTAAAGAATAATTAGATCTAATTAAAAGCAGTTCCAAACAAAAATGTATCAATGTAATGTAGCTCCACTGAGACTATCTTTGACTGGATATGAGAACGATACGAAAGCTCTCAACATTTTAGGAGCAAAATTAAAAATATACGATGAAGTCTTTGCAGTTGATTATGAATTCGGCTATAGAATCGTACGTTTTCCCGCCATTATCTTAATCATTTCGTTTTCACATAAAGTATAAGGGTTGCCAGACGCACAAAAAAACTCACTTTCAAGCAAAAAATCTTTAAGAAAGAATAACGAGGAGTTATATTTGAACTTAGAAGGAGATTTTTATGGTCCTGAAATTGCAGGCTATTGAAAAAAAAAAAATTATAAAAAAATTGTTCTATTTGAGTAACACATTTCAACACTTTAAATGCGTTTTTCGCAAACCGCACGCGTCATAACTCCCACAATTTTCATTATTTTGATTCGAATTTTTTACAGCCGTTGAAAATGTCATTCTTTAGCGAAATATGTAGCGGATTTTCGATAAGTTAATTCACACATTTTTATTAATTATTATGTATAAGTTTTTTTGATCCAAAATCGAACATTTTCATTCAAATATTAACCCATCACATAAAGCTCAATATTCTAAATATCTGGTTTATGTTTCAGGAGAGTAGATTAAGGTCATTTTGTTTTTTTAGATTCAAATTTTGACCAATTATATTGCGTAGGGCATCTTAAATTAAACACATGCTTCGTGAAAACGGGGTCAGGAGTAGTTATTTTTTAACTCTTTTCAAAATCCTCAATAACTTTTCTCATACTTAAAGGTATATTTAATAACTTTCTCTATTATTTTTCATTTCATTAAGAACAATTATGAATTAATGTTATTTGTTAAAGTGGCTTCCATCTCTAAGACAATGTAATCGAAAATAATGTCCCAAAGCAATACGATACAATTCTGGAATGTTCTCCTTTACGAAATCATGAGTAAATTCTTATCTAAAATTATAAGTGCTTAGTTGCAATAAAAGAAAACTTCGGGATGACGCACGAAGAAAGGTTCTCGCATCTACTTTTGTGTATTGCTCTGTGACTATAGCTATATTGAATTCATATACCTCCCAGTCTTCGAGCGTATCCTATCCTACTCTTCAGACTTCTTTCTTTTATAACATGTATTGGTTGACACAGCTGTCTAAATACTTAGCCTTTTCTATTTACTTGTTTCAGGTTACAGGTTGACAAACGACTTTCAAAATAATTTGCTTTAAGAGGACACGGACGCTTATCATTATGTACTGAATCGCAACGATCACGCTCTTGCTGCATTTTACTCATTTTTATACGAAATAAAATCATTTCAATATAACGAAAACCACATCTTATATAGATGTGTGTGCTTACCATGCTTCTAACGGATTATTTATACATAAAGCCGAAAGACTATCTTTGTGTGTCCACTGCTCACACATAATGAATTATCGATTCTTGTTTTTTTATTCTATTCCTCTCAACTATGAGTTTTACTTTTCTACTTATTAAGTATTCATTTGAGATAATAAAGAAAACGATACTCTTCTAATAGGAAGTCCTCAATAGATCTTGACGCGAATATAAGTTATTTATTGACGTTCTTTTTTCTAATCATTTCATTGTTTCGTGGATCGTATGAATATGTATGTATTGCAGTTAAAAATTAATTGTCACCTTTAAAAAAGTATCTAATAAACTGCTATTTTAATAACCTGCCTATGTTTCCGTTTCTCCCTTTGCTCATCTAATTCAATATTTTATGCAAAATTATCAAAATTACTGTGAATGGTAATACGTACTAATCGCGCGCGTCTAGTCAGTCTTTTACTGAATAATAAAAATTTTTTTTTTATTATATTTATTTAGCTTTTCCCAGCATGGGAATAATTTTATTATAAATTTGTTAAATTTTCAGCATATAACACGTAAGTCTGAAAAGTTTTGACAATCGAAACGTGCCTGAAACAATTTAAGCAAAAAATATGCGCGTCTGCACATAGCGTAGGTAGGTAGGTAGGTAGGTAAGTAGATATAGCTCCGCTACTATATTTGTGTATACAATGCTATGCGCTCTATTGAAAATATTTACAAATGAATCATAAACGTTGAAAATGGTATAAAAGGAAAACACACAACAGAAAAGGTAATAAAATTATTCATTATTTAAACAACAACAATAACAAAAAGAATTAAGTAAACATTCGTCGCACATCGACAGACAAATGCTTAAATTATATATTTTTGATACACGTATGTATGTATGTATGTGTTATAAATGAATCAACCATTAAAAAAGTTTTTTGTTTTTTTTTTCAATTTAGGCCTTTTGTGTGCGCTCGTATAGTAACCGGAAACTTTTTTATTTGCCAAATTAGAATTTTTTTCGAAAACAGAAAGAAGAAGAAAACTTTTAAAAATATATTCATTCATATGTTCTTTAATTCCTTTTAGATTCAAGTCCTTCTAAATGTAATATTTCCGTGTGTATATGAGTGCGTGTTTTTGTATGCGTATGCAGTAGTAAAAGTTGTTGAGTTGTATACAGTTTTGTTTTTTTTTCTCGTTTTTCTCGTTTTTTTTTGTTGTTTTTTGTTTTCATTTTTATTCAATTTGCATACGACAAATTTATTTAATAAAGTTTTACATCTAACTCTGAAACACAGCGTTAGCAGTGAGTAAGTAATAGTAGCAGTAGCAGTAGTAGTAGTAGTAGTCAGTCAGCAAACACACACAACAGAACAAGCGAAAAACTTCTATTTTGTATGCATTTTATGTACAAGCAGGTGCGTGTGTTACTTTAAGTATGTTACATTTCATAGAGCGTATGGTAAGGCAAGAGAGAAGTAAAGAGAGTATATGAGAAAGAGAGAAAGAGAGAGAACATATTTACATTCGTTTGTACATTTCATACAAAAATATTATTCTCCCCATATATGTGTACTGTACACATACACACACGCACACATAAACTAACTTCGAATGTTTGTACAGATAGAAGGGTAAAATGAATGTTAGTCGTGTATGTGCGTGTGTGTTTAAATTTGATGAAAAGCTTTATGCTATGTTAACTTTTCAATATGTTTAAGCACACACGTGTGATGTGGGTAATAGACTACGTGTCAAGTTTAACAAAATACACACAAAAAGGGTGCAGTAACGCAGAAGCGTCGCATAAAAAAAGGTGTTAACATCAAAAGCAACAACAACAACAAAAATAAATGGACAAAAAACATATGTAAAATTCTATAAAGTTATTTATTTAAATTTAAAATAAAATAAAATATTATTTAGAGAGTCAGTTTCGACAAAAAACTTTAAAATCGTTATTTATATCCATCATCAATGGCTGGCTATAGATATACTTTATAAAATATATTTCAAAAATGAATTTTATTAAAACGTATTTTTTTTTATTCAAAAATTACTACCAGTTTTACTTTATTAGGATTTATTATTTACTATTCTACATAAAAATAATGAGGAATTAGAAAAGAGAAAGTAAATAATTCGATCATCAAAATCTAGTTCAAATCCCTTGCACTCTAAGCTCAGACAACGTTTAAGAGATAATATTAGTTTTAATAATTTTTTTTTTCAAATGATTTTTAAATATTCAAATAATGAACATCTCAAAGGTTCTTGGGAAGAAGATCGAATTGTTTACGTTACTCAAAAAGTCATTGTTTCGTGCAAGAGTCACTACATGAAATTGCTTAATACAATTATCGATTAAAACTTTTTAACTTTTTAAACTTTTTCTTTGAATGCTTCGTTTCGATCGCGTTTCTAGCGCTTTCAATTTACTATCGATTCACTTCAAATTTCAACCGAAGCTACGTTTTCTAATGAAATGCGTAAGCTTTTTAAACTCACGACTGAAGCATTTGTATTAAAACGTTTGCAACACTAAGCAGGAAGCTGGAGAGACACTAGAAAGAAAAGAAAGAAAATTTTATAGACCTGCTTTAGGTTACAAATAATGATCAAAAAACTCAATTTTTGCTTTTTGTTATCGAAAATAGGGGTATTCTCACTTTACAATGCACTGTAGGTGTGTCTTTCAAGCCATCTGGCCCATTTTTATCACCAACCAACGTGTAAGAGTTTTCAATGTTTCTGCCAAATCTGAAGCCGATATCTTCAATGCTTACCATGGTCTTTACGGACAGACGGACTGAAGCATAGACGGATAGTCTTAAACCGAATCTAGATTTGATCCTGATGCTGATATGCGTATATTTTTTTGGAGTTTTTGAACCTTCTTTCTGGGTGTTACAAACAAAATGACAATACCTCCATTTTTCGGCGTTGGGTATAAAAATGAATTAAGGATAAACTTGGATTTAAAAGTTAGCTTTGGGATGTTTAAGTTCGTTATGCGAATTTTCTATAAATATATCATAAGAGAAAAAAGGTATTGATTGTTTATTGTTTAAACAACCAATAGATTCATTATTCATTAAGCAAAGTTTTTTTTTTATTTTGCAATCGCTCAGATGTTGACTGATTGTCAGGTTATTCAACTACTATCGAATTTTCCTATTTTAGTTTTATCGTGTAGTTGGGATAATGTCTGGTGCTGTATTTTAAATCAAATTCATTTCAAAAAAGTCTACGTTAAATTAAGATTAAATTACTTTGTTAAGCTTTATATTCTATTCATTATATGCGGTTGCTTAACAAAAACAATTTTAGAAATTTGTTAAATAAAATAATTTGATTTGCCTATTAACGGAGACCGTAGTTGCGCGAGTGTTGGATGGATATACAAGTTTTAGATATTTAGATAGATGTTTAGATATTTTATTGTTTTTTTTTTTTAAATTCGTTTCTAAGTCACGGCTGATTGTTGTGTCATAGTTTGCACTTGTCATATATTGCACTTTGGTTCTGGAAATTAATTCATGAAATGTTTTTATGTAATGAATGTCAGTTACGGTTGATTAAGTAAAACTTTCGGAACGTTAGATTTCCATAATTTACGTAAAAAGATTTTAGGTTCATGGCGACAAGAATACTACAGAATGTCATGGAAAATATTTTTTTTTTTTAGAAAAAAATTTTATCCTTTATTGCTGAGAAAAAAAACAAACAAGGAAATTATATTCAGCTGTGACGAATCTTTTATACTTACCATCTTTATATTATAAAAGAAACAATCCGAAAAGATTAAATTTTTATAGGTGGACGTTTCAGATTTTTTCTATTTTTATGGAATACCGTTAAAATTTTTATTTTGCATTCTATAAGCACTGAGCAAAATAGCCAGAAAAGAGACGTGTTCTCAGCTGATTTTATACTGTAGGCGTGGCCTGCGATCGGTTTAGCCTATTTTCAATAGAAAGAACTTTCAACATTCCTTCATTTTCGCAACCAGAAGAAAGTTAGCCACAGTCATAAGGCAGACAAGCAGACAAATAGATGGACGAACAGGGGAACAGACGGATACGTCTAGGTGGATTCCGCATTTCATACTGCTTAAGAATATTTATTTTTTATATGGTTACTGAAGCATTTTTCTTGCAACATACAAAGGTTTTTTAAAAAAAAAATTTATTTCAATATTCTATTATAACGAGCAGGTGTGCTTGATCTTTTCCATTTCTGCACTAAGACTACGGGATAGCTTGAGTAATATTTGTGGAAATTTTTATAGATCCATCTGCTATGTACAAGTAGTAACCAAAAACCCAATTTTTTTTTTACCTGACGAATACATCGGCTTTCTAAGGCTACGTTGTACTGTAGGGATGTCCTTTAGCCCATTTTTAATACCAACTTGCTTACAAGAACTTCCAATGTTTTTGACAGATTTGAAGCCGATAACTTAATTTTTAAGGTCAGAAGAATGTTCACCACTGACATTATACAGACGAACAGACGGACAGACCAACTCGATTCTAAATTTGTTGCTGATCAAGAATATATATATACACCTTGTGGGATCTCTGAAGTTTCCTCTTGAGCATTACAAAAAAAATGATAAAATGAATATACTGTCACTTTCGGCGGTGATTATAAAAATAATGAAATTTCACGCCGTTTTGGGATGAAAGCTGTGAAGCGTTAAACATCCAATTAGTGCTACATAGCTACAGAGGTAATCTAATCTTGTACTTACTTTCGTCAGAACTATCGACAAACTGTTAAAATCCGTATGATAGCGCTGCTCCGTTTTTAATCTATTATTGCTGTGACCTACTATAACATAAGATGCTATGATTAAAATACAGTTTGGAATGATACATGCAAACCCAAGCAATTATTATACAAACAGTTCTGGATGGAGACTAATGATTTCGAGCAAAGCTGAAGTATTCTACCTGAGTGAAGTTATGAAGAAGAATTTAACACATTTGATATACTAAGGAAAGTATTGAGATCGCAGGCGTAGTTTTAATAAAGAGACGCAGTGATAAATAAACGAAAGAATGTCGACCTCCTGGCTAATCGACAACGACCATTTATGCTTTAGCTCTTATCAAATCTGGCAGCTTTTTCTAATGAATGTAAAAATGCAAGAAATATTTTAAGATTTTGTTTAGCTAAAAATATCTTCTTTTTTTTTATTTCCCATCAAAAAGATATCAATTCCACTGTATACGAATTCACTGAACAGTTTGCAAAGCAACGCGGCTTTACAGTAAACACTTTGACGAGTGTAAACTTTTGTCGTAAAGCAATACCATCTCTCATAGATACTAAGCAACCAACATAAAAAGGTTTTGTACACAAATAAATTCTTTTGGAAGCTTCTGAAAATTGTATCATATCTTGAACTTACAGTTCAATCAATTCGAACATCATTTGTGAAAGCAACCCCATTAAGATGTCAAGAGGCCACACACTATTTCTTCTGCATTTAGCAAAGTGATAGCGAATGTTTTAAATATTTTATAAAAAAAACAAAATTATTATTTAGTTTCTAAAATTATTATTATATTTAAATGAATTTAACTCTTTTTTTTTTCTAAAATATTTATGTAATAATATCACAAATAATATTTTCTAAATTCAATGAATTTTTTTGTCTGTGCGACGATTGTGTGAAATATTAAAAAAGCAGATCAACAAATAAAGAGGTAAACATACGCACAATTACATATACAGTTACACTGTAATACGAAGGGAAAATGAAATACGAATAAAAATTTCCTCTGGCAACTTTTCTACATTCGGTCACAATTGCTGACTTTCCCCTTACCGCTAACAACAACATGCCCTTTGATGGAGAAAAAAAACGAGTATTTTTCAATGTGTATTCATGAGATTAAAACGAGCAGGCTGTAGAAAAGAAAACATATATGCTTTTATAAAAGCATATACAATACTTCAAACGTTATGTGAACAAACTTGAAATTTTCGAAAAATGAAAAATAAAATGAAATAAATAATAAATAATAGTAAAAAAATAAATAATAAA
>KK351132.1:572803-589780 GCA_000671755.1 Glossina brevipalpis | reverse complement strand
TTCACTTCCGTTTGCGTACAGAAATACTAAAGTGAACAACTAATTCCTCCGGGATGAGGTGCCCAAATGAGTGATCTCTTTGTATTATGTTGGTAAGGTCAACAAACTTTAAGGACACCTTGTTGCCTGATCGCTGGTTCGGGCCTTCGGGAGCATACGAGATGGTTCTTGGGAAATGAGCTGAATTAATGACCCTCTAACCAAAGGGAAACTCTGGACTGTACTCAGTGAGTATTTATGTTGGTACTTTGGGAGTTGCGAACCTCCCCTTGTGGGAATTGTTCAAAAGCCTGAAGGACGCAGACTCACGTTATCTGGAATCGATCTAGTATTTGAATATACCGTGGAGTTAAGTTTTCAAGAAACGTATCCACGTAAAACTACTGACAGCAAGCTGCCCTATGCGTTAGCTATTTCAGATAGTTGATCTTTTTACGCTTACTTTTACTACTCGGTTTCTTCACATTTTACTCAACCAAACGGATATCACGTTTAAAAGTAGCGATTGAATAGACGACAATAAACAGATTTGTACGTCATATAGCTCACATAGAGTATCTCCTCTAATGTCGATTAAAAAGCGAAACAATAAGCATAATTTATTTGGGCGCAAGTAGCGGGTATTCGCGAGGACAATTTATCAACTCTTCATCGATAAACACCTCACATGTCTAAGCAAGAAAAAGATTTTTTAAGGCGTGTGGTCCTTATAAAAAATATAAGGAAAAAAACGACTACATTTCCATCCTTGAATATTTCAAATCATCAGCTCACGAAATGCACATGGAACCCCCAGTTTACCCGCCTATATATTTCAAGTAGTAAAAGTTTCCATGATATTAAACTTAGTAAGACTATTCAAGATTCGTTTTGAATTCAAAAAAGATTTTCATCGTTGTTTCCCTTACTGTTTAACAATTCTGCAAAGCCCACTAGGCTGGCAAATAAAGTCACAAGAAAAGGCAAAAAAGAATAAAAAAAAAAAATAAAAAAACAAGAACAACAACGAAAACTTCATAAGTTTTTAACTTTAATTCAGCAGTAGAGTGTAATGTAATCGCCGGGGAACCATAAACTACAACAACGTCAACAAATGTCGTCATTTTTTCATTTTTGTTGTTCTTGTTCTTGTTGCTAAAGTTTTAAACTCTTGTTATAAAATTGCAGAGTTTTTGTTTTCATTATTATTTTTATTCTTATAGATATCGCTCCTTAAGAATGTTTCGCTTAAACTTAACTACCGCTCAACGTAGGTATGCGAGCACTTTTCTTTTCGTTTTTATTTCTTGCGTTAGTAATATTTTTGTCGTGTCAAGTAATAGAAACTTTGATGTTGATATGAGTCGACTTAAGAAATCCAAAGTTAAAATAAAATTTCTATTGTAACAAATTATAAAAAAAATCTTATCCTTTTTTTTAATAATATATTCCACACAACAATAGAAAACACGCAAACGATGTTGACTGCAGTTAATAGTCGACACTACTCGAAGAGAAGTCACAAACGCATTAACAAATTTATTATACTTTTTTATTGCCTTTAAGGAGGAGACTCTCTCTCTCTCTCTCTCTAAAAGAAAGCACTTACTTTGCTGTAAACAAATGCAGTTGACAGCAGTTGATAGCAATTACGTATGTGCGTAGATAATTTTATACTTTTGAACAAACTTTTTAGTATAAATTTAAAAATATGTGCTTAGTTTCATTTCTCTTTATTTCTTACCTCCTTCAGATACGCGCTTGATTTATAATATTGTTCGCATCCATAAAATATTCACATCTAAAGATGATTCTAAAAGTCTAATTTCACCTTCCGATGGGGCAGATGCCGGCATCATTTGATATGTCGCATTGATCACTCCGCTGTATCCTCCAACAAGATCAATGGGAGAAAATATATAAATAAAAATTTAATTTAATGAAGTTTATGTGAAACTAAATAACTGAAGAAACATAAGTTGACAACTTCTTCTTCCAAATATCTTTTGAAATCGAGTGACTGATACAGTAGAACCCATGCCTAATCCATAAGCGGAAGTTTATCTAACGAACTGACAACAAATAGCATAGAGATTGTAGCATCTAGGAATACGAGTCGGAGAGTTTCTGAATATATAAAAATATAGGTTCTAATGACTTAGCTTTTTACGCTTACATGGCTTCTTACGCTTACTTCTTACTCTTACGCTTAGTTCTGGATAGATTTTTGTTTCAAGAAAATGAGAGGCAATGTGAGACAGTCGTGCAATCGTCCAGTTTACTTAAGGTCATTTTCTTATTACAGGAGCCGGAACTGAATTAATTTCTGTGGGATCATAAATAATATTTAATCTTTGTCAGTATGACAGCTTGAGTTGGTTTAGATACCTTATATTCTTCCTTTGCTTTTTACATGTGTGATTACCGATAATTCTTTCGTACTAAATGAACAAATAACTTAAGAAAAAGACAACTGAACAGAATGTTTATTACGCCTAAATATGAAGTCAATTCCTTAATTTTTTTATTAAAGAGAAAAGCAAGTCTTATTTTGTCTTCTTGCAAATAAATCAGTCTGCTATTTTGATAATGTAATTCAGAAACCATCAATTCACAAAATGATGCATAAATGACATTGATGATCTGAACAATGTTAGTTTCATTCTTATCTCAAGTTCAGTCATTGTTTTAAACAGAAAGTTTCCAATTCTATTCAAGAATACTAATGCTATCGGTTTACTCTCTTGTGCCATACGAAAAAAACCTAAAACAAACTGCGTAATAAACGTACTTTGTGTTGTTCACGACACAGTACGTAAATAACGTATTCGCTGGTCGATATTTTCTTCTTAATTTGTCGTCTTTTAAATCCATTGCTGTCTCAGACCGCTACAGATTTTAGCCACTGAAACTTTCATCTTGTGCCCAAACTATTCGATTTGCTCTACATTTAAGAAAACTCAGAAAACAACTCCTAGAAGATATCTTAAGGAGCAAGTAAGTACTGTGGAAGTAAAAAGAAGACTTTATGGATTTTTGTTCGAAAGAAGAGTAAAAAAATATTTTATTCAAAGTATTTTGCCTAACTTTCTGGTAAATTCTTAATATCGTTTCAACCAAACTTCTGATGTTTCGAAAACTACAACGAACTCGGTTCTATTAATTATCATCAGAAGATGTAAAGCTCTACGCGAACCGAAAGATCATATCACCTTTTTAGGCTACCAACAAGAGGTCCTTCGATCTATTTCTTGATTTGTCGTCGCAAGAAGTCAAGTGTTGATCAGGAAGACAATAAGTCATCAGCTAAAACCGTTGTGTCGAGCCAATTGCGATGAATAACCGTTTAAAACAGTTGTGAAGGAATGTCTAGTGAATATAACGGACTTATAAGGCAAACAAATAAGGCTACTAACGTCTTCTGGCCGTCTTCTGCGATACGTTGCGTAAGTCTGCTTTACTAGAAGCTCTCACTTTAGTGATATTTAGCATATTTCCGATCACTTTATCTCTAACTTCTCTAGCACTCTGCTTATCACAGTCGATCATTCGCATTCTCCTACAAATGACAAATGCTCTGAGACCCCCATAAAGCTCTCTCTCTCAGAAAAACCTATAAAATCTTCTACTTTTTTAAACAACTGACTCGTACATTATTGTATGTAAGTGTAAATAATAGAAAGAAGATATCACAAATATTATGCTTTCATTTTATAATGATCTACGAAACGTCAATAAATCAACCCATTGATGTCTGTTCATGGGAGATTATCGCAATAATTATTTATTTTGTACTCAACAACTATAGGTCCGACATTTATAAACGGAAAAAAATAATTTAAATGAAATAATCATTTGCAACACATCGTTGGATGAAAGCTTACAACACTCAACGTATCAATGTAATATCAACAAACGATAATAATCGTTTAATAAAACTGAACTAACTATCAGGTAACTTTATATAATAATAACAGTAACTGGTGTAAAAGTACCATAAATAGCATATTATTTACGTGAACACAAAATAATAAACAATATGTATGTACTTTATGTGCATATATTTACGTTATGCAACAATGTTAACCAAAATGTTGTGGTAAAATGTTGTGGTTAATAGTTCACGTGCTCTTCTCTTGCTAGTTTTAAGGTTGAAAAAAAAAAAAAAAAACGGAAAATTAAATAAAATATAGAAAAAAGTTATACACGAATTGTAACTATTCTTTTTATGTCATTGATTAATGTCGTATGTTATACCCGTTAAGACATTAATAGATTTATCCGATGTCAGCATTGTTTAGGTTATTATACAACATTGTTTAAACGATGTCCGTCTGTCGGTCAAGACGATTTTACTTAAAATTGAAGAAATGAAATTAATGTTCTAAACGCGACTTGGAGTAGGGCTTCTTTTAAAGTTTAATCACTTCAAGACATGAATTACTTTCTAACTTATTGTACGTTAAGATGTTTTCAAAATTAGATAGAAAAGAATTATAAAATATTTCTGGAGTTAAAATTCTAAAATATAAGGATAAACACTCTCTTGCATGCAAATAAAAATAAATAGATTTCCCGCTGTTTTTTTTTTTTTTTTTTTTTCAAAGAGAACAAAAAAAAATGTTAACAACATATGCTGTAAAGGAAAGGAAGGAAGGAAGAAAATCATTCGCATGTGCACGTATGTATGAGAATAAGTAGAAAATTTTTGCATTAATAATGACGAGAATAACGTTGATGATAATAACGATGATTGTTGTTAAAAAAATACCATCACACCTAACCGCATAGCAGCTGCCGTATATGCAATGCACATCGAAACTTACTAAAACATCGTAGATAAACATTCACAGTTACGCGCATAGAATGAACACGGGAATGGAATAAATATGCATACGAAACCTATCTACAGAAAGTAAAACCAAACCAGTTCAACTAATGCTTGTGTGTGTGTGTATGTGTGTAAGTATAATAATACGTATGCACAGCATGCACGGCGCTGCCAATACTATTTACATCAACGTTTTGCGATAACGGTATTAAGAAAAAGTGCCATGGACGGCATAAACGACAGCAACAATACCAACAACGTTGTTGTCAGTAAAAATTGAACTAGATTTTCTTAGAATACATTTTCCAATGGAACGGAGCTAAATGAATGTATTTTTTACTTTATTATTATTATTATTATTATTATTATTATGTTTTACACGCTTCACATTGGAGAGCATACAATGACTACCCTCAAGTTTGTAATTCTTTCAAGCATACATTCTTAGGACGATTTTTAAAAATAATATTAAAGAGTCTAAACTATGTATACGAATTGAATATTGAGAATTAAATAATTCGTAAAAATTTTTTTCTTTAATTTCAAATATTATTGATTCTGTATGACAATTCCCCTACGTTCCTAAGTTCGTTAATAAGCTACAACGCTATTTGATTATTGTTCTAAATGTACTCTAAGTGAGGTCAATTCAATCAATAAATCTAAGTTGGAATTCAAGAATTTTCTTAGCAAAATTTTTGATTTTTTATGATTTTTTTTATTTACGATTTATTTCAAGACCTTTTTTTTAAGCTTTTTTTAATAATTTAAAAAAAGAAAAATTTTTTTAATTTAAAAAAAACTTAATTTTTTTTTGATCAATTTTATTGAACTGAAATTAATCGAAATCTATAGACGAAACCTTAAAGACGAA
Organism: Glossina brevipalpis; assembly: GCA_000671755.1. Classification (NCBI taxonomy): domain Eukaryota; kingdom Metazoa; phylum Arthropoda; class Insecta; order Diptera; family Glossinidae; genus Glossina; species Glossina brevipalpis. Next base: position 584,096 of record KK351132.1, on the reverse strand, counting down.
AAAGTCGTATCCCTGTTTTAATATAGTTACATAAATGCCCCCAACAACCTCCCAACAATTGTTTCTCGCTACAAAACATTTGCTCTTTCTTTAGTCGTCCGTTGGCACTATAAAAAGTCTCAAGAAGGTAAGAATAATTTCTTTTTCCAGGGGTTTCTTCTTTCGTATCAAATAAGTTGGTTTGCTTCTTTCAGTTCCTCTTTTGCTATTTTTCGTAACACAAAGAGAATAACTTCTCGATATCTTTCTCAAGCAAATTCTTGTTAAGCATTGCAAAAGGTGGAACGGCAATATTATCATAATTCTTTGCAATTTTTGTATAATTGTTATAACAATTATAATATTTACGCTCTTTTGTCGAAGTATCGGTCGACTTTCTTTGGAATTCTTCTCCCATCATATTTCTATAAGGAGTATGAGACTCCAAGAAAGCTAACTTCCATCAGAATCAAATTAAAACGAACCACGTAGAGTACTCTTTATATCGCTACGTTATAGAGGTTTATCTGAATCTGTCTTCAAAAAAAATTTCCCTGTTAGAATCGTAAAAAATAAAAGAAATATTAATGATTACTTGCTCTCTAACATGAATTCTCAATTACACGATCAAAAGAAGACGAATAACTTCTTTTTCTTATAGAGACTCTCTACTTGCCTCTGATATGAAAAACAAGACTTCCAAAGCAATCGAACAATTTGATTTTTTTTCTAAGGCGGACTTAGTCCGCTCGCATCAGAAAATAAAAATGAAAAATAGTATAAAAAATCTCCTTCAAATAATCTTTTTTCTATTCATTAAAACCGTAAGTAATAGCGAAAACAAATCACTTTCCCACTTTGGTTATATTCTCTTTCACGATCATATGAAAGGCATGAAGCGCTGTTAACAAGAAAACTCTGTAATATGGAGAAAAGTAAATTAACATCAAATTTTAGTCTAGCAGTCATAACATTCTGTGACTTCTTAACTGCTACTTCCCCTTCAATTTAACATCTTGGAATCTATTTAAAAGAAATGGATAACATTTTACAATATTACGAGTTTAGTTTTATTCACACCCTTTTGGATAGATAAGGATTATTAATAATGGTAGGTTCTTTGTAAATATTTGTTTTCATGAATTAGAGAAATTGCCCTTGGAGAAGATAGGAAAGGGGTGATGCCTTTTGTGGGTGTGTCGATTAGGTAACCTTTCAAATTTTAACTTCACCACGATAAATATGAACAAAACTTATTTATGGCTCATAAAAAAGCAAAAATGTTAGCTAACTGAATGTAAAAAAAAAATGGACTCATCAAAATGTAAAATGACCAGCTGGTGCTAATCAAAATGTGAAAAAAAAAATTTTAATTGGCATTTTTTCAAAATCGAAATCGACCATAAGTTACTGATAGCAATGTTTTCAGAAGTTAGTTATTGAATATTTTTCTCACAATATCTTAGCTACTGTAAAGCGATCATGTTTGTTTTGACACTTCTCCGAATTTAAACTCTAAACAAATTTTGTTACCGCAAAAATTTCCGTCAGAGTTGAACAGAGCAATATGACTAAAACGATTTAGAATCTAAGAATTGATCAAAACTATCCACATCTTAAATGACCTTGACCCGTTTTTCTGGACATTGGAAACGTTAACGTGCAGTATAGCAGTCATCTAAACCTCTATAAGCCGGATCTCCTACGTTGAAAATCTACAGCAAAGCAAAAACTAGAACTCAAAATTCTTAAAATATATTAAAACTATTATTTTGGGTCATGGTCACACATTTCGTATGCATGCTTCGCAATATGTGTTTATGTGTGTATAAATGAACTTTGGCCCAAGCCATAAAAAAAAGATTGTAAACGAAAATGAAAAAAAAATGCATTTTTACATTGATATCATATAGTAAACTTATAATATGCAAATGTATGCATAATTCCGCACAAATTGTTTACCAAACCGTCTTGTGAAGCCAGTGAATGCATACATATAAGCGCATATTTATTTATTCTTATATTTGCGTAAATAATTCTCTTGTACTGCATTGCAATTTCTATTTTCTTTTTCTTTTCTCTTTCACTGACCTCAAAAATCATTTTTCTACACAATTCACTTATGCAACGCTATGATTCACATACATATACATATACATATACCTATATAAATACAACCTATCTCTAAGCCTTAGAGGATAAACAAGTCAAGAATAAATACCTTTTATTTTTTCTTTCTATACCTTAAATTCTATTTACTTTCGATGCTTAAAGTAACTCCTGTTTCTCTCCCCTTTTCTCTTCATCTTTTCTTTTGCATTTTGTTGATTATTTCTAAGCGCAAACCAAAAAACATTTATTTTTTTTTACTTTTCCGTTCATTGTGAAACAAAACAAAACAACATAAAGACGACAACAATAACAATTCAATCAATGAAATTTTTTTTTTGTTTTCGTGTAATAATGTTTGACGTACATACAAATGGTCTGAAGGGAAGGAAAGGGAAGCTAATACTAACATATTATAACACAAACGCTTTGCGGAACACAAACAATTCAGCATAATTCAGCATAAGAACATATGGATTTAGATTTGTTTTTATTTTGAAGCTTATCAATGTAAATTTAAAAGCTTTTAACCGTTTCGCTCTTTTCTAAAAAGTTTCTTCATTACACAAAGAACTTTTTATTACTTATAAAGCTCTCTCTCTCTCTCTCTCTCTATTTCTCACTTATTCTTACAAAACCGCGCACAGTACGTGCGTTTGTTGATTTGTGACAGTTTGTCAAAAAAATTATAAGCAGAATAATCTCCCCTTAACATATGTTACACTTTTTTTAAATTTTCCCCTTAGAATTATTTTACTACAAGTAAACACGCTATATACATAAGGCGGAACATTTCGCTAGCAACTTTGTTGCAATAGGAGATCGAAAAGACGTTTTATACTGAATCTTCCATTTAGTAACTAATTTATACCTCTCAACAATTGTTTGATGTATCCACTTAGTTTATAATTTATTTTAATTTATTTCTCCATTATGTCTGTATTTTTTATATTTTTCCCAACGCCTGTCTCATTATCTTTTTGATAGACTGTGAATTAATGTAAAAGAAGATAGCATTCATACAATCTGGAATAAGTACCTATTATGGTTGAAGGAGCGGCGTAAAGTACTCCAAGCCAACAAAATAATTATTTGGGATGAATGCACTATGGCGCATAAGAAATAATTGGCAGCAGTAATCATAATTTTGGTGGATTGTTGTTTTTATTGTATGAAGACCCTACCAGTTACGCCACGATTAATTTAACGACAAATATGAGTGTGCAACAAACGTGTAACACGTGTATTAGTGCATCGATTTTCGGAACAACTGCTAAATGTTCGTAATCAAAACATGTATATTGATAATGAAATTGATTGGCCTTAGAATTCTGTAACAGATTGGATACGAAAGAAGAGCTAACTCATAACATATTTCATAACGTTAAACTTAATAGGAAAAATCATCCATGGTTTTGGTAAAAGAGCAATATTGGTTGCAAAAAATATCGATTTTCAATCAACTAATGGGGATGCAAGACATGATTACCAGAGAAACAGTCACACGCAAATCAGTTGATATAGTACTCAATAGAGATGACGTTGCACATTATCCGAATGAATTTTTGATTTCTTAGTGTGCCAGAAATGCTACTATACAATTTACAGCTCAAAGAAATAATTTTGGAGGTCCGATTCAAAAAAGAAAATATTTTACTACTACGTATTCCAATGATGGCAACACAAACCTGCCATTCAACTTAAAAAGATTCCAAATCCTAATTCGACTTACATTTTCGATGACAATGATAAAGAAGGCTTAAGCTCTGTGGATTCAAATTTCTGAATTAAATATTGAAGACCCATGTTTAGCACGCGAGCACGTGGACACGTCTTGGGAAGTCGTTGACGTTATTTATATATGCGCCAGATGGAAGAACATCTCTGTTTTTTTCTAATCTGTTTGAAACAAAGATTAGCGGCTCAGCTGGTCTACTTATAAAGAAGAATTCACATCAAAATAGTAAATGTCAATACTCAAACCCAAAAAATTAAAAATTGAAAATTCGACATATGATGTCCTAAGCAGGCACAACCGCATAGCGTTATACGAAAACCTAGAGCGCATAGCGTTATACAAAAACCCAGAGCGCATGTCTCTATTGAATAAATTCTGCTATCGCATAAGCATATGTTCCTCGTGCGTGATCTTACACATTCATGTCGCACAACATTCAGTAACTATGCTCGTTTCAATTATTTTCGCTCTCTATCTCAGCGTGTTTATAAACATCGGACGGCTTAAAATGGGTCATAATAATTTTTCTGCGAAAATGTTGCTAATGGAAAGATCTATCCTATACATATGTGTACTCGTCAAAGCAAGTATATGCTACAATTTGAAATATTTTCGCAAAAAATTTGCGTTGCGAACACAATCATATAAACACGTAAATTCAGATATACTTGTTACTCGCGTAGCATAACGCTAAACGAATCATTGTGTTCAGCGCTTTACTCGCTATTGAAATGAATCAAGAGGAAAATCACTTTAACAAAAATTCTAGATAACATTACGCTGTGGTGCTTCCCGTCTTTTGTAGATTATGAAGACATTTTTACTAACATTAATTTTTATTCGTTTAAAAGTAGCGCTCATCATGATATAACGGCGCTGACCGTACACCATCCTCAAATACTATCAGTGTTTTATCGCAACCATTAGGAAGAAACAAAACAAAAATTCACGCATCTCGTGCAAGTGCTCAGTCGCATATGCTTATAAATCGTTCCTATAAACATTCTAATAAAATTAATTAAAATATTTTTTTGTGCTTTCAACGAAATTTAAGAATTGCACACAAAATACTTTAAATCGAAAAGGTAATGGTTTCCTTTTTCAATTGGCAAAGAATGAAAAAGAAAAAATCTCGAAAATACTTCTAACATTGTTTTCTTTTGTGAAACTTTATTCTCTGGTTTTTTTTTTCTTCTTTTCTTCTTTTATTCTTTTCCATTGTTGGCCATCATTCAAAAAATAGAGAAAACTAACAAATTAATCTCTTATTTATAAAATTATCCACCTCTCTTTTGCTAGTAGAGTTTTCAACACAGGATATATGTTAAAGGATCGAATAGAACTATAACTACAGATCGCAAACAATGAAACTGTAAAGTGAACCGAAATAAATTGAAAGTGATTTCAACTAATAAATAATAGTTCTGGTCTCAGCACTTTACTTATTTATCGGTAGATTAGACTCATTATGTCAGCCGAAAGCACCTGATCTGTGAAGGAAAAGTAAGGCTGATTGCGAAAAACGAGAAAGAACCAAGTTTGTCTAGCAAGAAGGCGAACGGTTACGAAGAAATTAAGCGTTTGAATTAATGGGTCGGCTAAATGGAATAAGCTAAGTTAGCCCAAAAAATTAGATTAGCTAAGAAAAGTTTTGGATTTGCTTCAGAAGTCCAAATAGAACTCGATCCATATCGGCTAAATTGAGTAAAAATCATATAAGAAGTTTGAAGACTCACTAGAAAAAAGACTAAGGTGGTCAAAAAGTGGTGAGAGCGACTAGGGAAAAGATGACAGATAATAAATATTCTTTCAGGCGAAGAACACTTGTTTACCTCTTAAGGTATCCATTAAGCCAAACATTTACTTTATGGTCTTTTGTTGGACCAGTGCGTAGAAACCTTATGTCCCATAAAGAACACCTGTATTTTTCGTGCCCCACTTGCTGTACATATATATGTTTACATGCTGCCAACTTCATATTGCAAAGACTGATGCTTAAGTTTTTTATCTGATTTACGATTCAATAATAAAATGAAATGAAAAGAATTTAATGGACGTTCTCTTAAAAATAAAACAATAAATAAAAGATAAAAGGAATGTAAGCTGGACTCGTGCAAAGTTAGTTATCTGGATAAATAACTTATGCTGGATTTTAGACATAATTTTCTTTATTATGCAATTTGAACATTTAGGAAAATTAGCAATCATTCCAATCACCAGGGTTTCTTAAACATAGAATGAGTTGCCCTTCTTTGTTAGACACGTCCTAGGAAAATTTCATTGATCGTTTTATTGTTAAATTTATCTTCACTTATAAGATTTGGAGGTAGAAAATTTGCAAAGCCACGTTTCACTTATCCTTTAATATGAAAAAAGTTTACAGGAAGGAAAGCAGTAGATAGATAACGGGCTCATTTGTTTCATATTTTGTTACGTGCAACGTAGATTGCCGATCTATGGAATAGTCATGCACGCTTCTCTATGTATACGCCTGTGCTTGTGTGTACATCTGTTTGTGCATGTTGATGTACATCGTATATATGTATATATGTATATATGTGTGTGTGCATTTACAAGTCAAAGATTTTCTAGTTTATCTCATAAATTTTCTTCAATAATTGTATTTTGGAAATTGAATTTGTTTTACTTAAATGAAAGTTCAAAGGTCAAATTGGAAGTTAATAGAACACATGAAGATTGAAACATTTATGCTCTTGCATGTGTAAAACAATTAAAATGCAACAAATTTATTTTAATCACCTTAACATATGCATATAAATACTTTTTGGGGCATAGCAGCCTACGAACGTATACACAACGTAGACACAATCACTTGTTATTACATTTTTGCTAATTAAGACTTAAAGGATTTATTTAAATCAAATTTTGAATTTTGAATTTATTTCTTTATAAAAAGTAAAAAACGAACATGCACATGCTAGTTCCTAAAATTTTTGTATAAAATCATTCCAAAAACAGAAATAGTATTAGGTTATCAACTCCTTCTTGTAACCAAAGAAGCAAAAGTTAAAAAGAGGAATTCTTTTGACTTTTCAAAAATTATTAAAAGGGATTGGATGTAACATAAAATTGTTTTCAATCATTTGTGGTAAATAAAAAATTAATTCCCATGTAGCTATAGATACTACTACTTTATTTTCTTAACAACAAAATGTCAGCCATTCTTGCATGAGAGTTTTATGCCAAAAAGAAACCTTTTCCATATTACAACAATAGCCATAATAATAAAGGTCCAGGCATATATTCATTGACAAAAACATGGTTTGATTTTTGTGTTTGAAATATTGGGTTGGCAACTAAGTAATTTCTAATTTCTTCAATAAAATAAAAGGTTTTTTTTTCACTTGGAATGAAGTTTAATCTATAATGCGTTTTCCGTTTTGCTCGATGACCTTTTGCCATCTCTCTGACAACTTGAAAATTCCATGTTCGTAGAAACTTTGATTCGTTTCGGCCAAAACCTGAGTGAGATTTTACAGCGTCCTTGAAAGAGTTACCACAAAATGAGTTGGCCAGGGATCGAAGTAAGGGGTAATCCGATAACATAAGATTAGAACTATATGGTGGGTGTACCATGAATTTCCAACCACGATCTATCAATTTTCGCTGAGTGGACAAAGAAGTGTGCGGCCTTGCATTGTCCTGGTGGAAAATGACACATTTACGATTGAGCAGTTCTAGTTGCTTTTCCTTGACGGCTGCATTCAATTTGTCCAATTGCCGATAGTAAACCTCCGAGTTAATGGTTTGGTTCCTTCGAAGCAACTCAAAGTACACTGGACCTTTCCAATCCCACCAAGTTGACAGCAAAATCTTCTTTTGTTGGATATGTGCCTTTGAAGTGGTTTGTGATGACTCATTAGGCATGCACCGCGATCGTTTTCGATTGACATTGTTGTACAAAATCCACATTTCGTCTCCAGTGATGATTCGTTTTAAAAACGGTTCGAATTCATTGCGTTTAATAATTGGCAAGTGCTAATGCGCTTTGTCAGATGAATTTTCTCTCAATTGGTGCAGAGCCCAAATATCCAGCTTCCTAACGAGACCGACACATTTTAAATGCTTCCCAATGGCTGTATGTGAAACATTTAACTTCTCGGCAATTTCCCGGTAGTTACATGACGATCCGCTTCGATGATGGTTTTGATTTCATTCTCCTTAAGCTCAACTGGTCGACCTGACCGTTGGTCATCTTTAAGAGAAAAATCTCCAGAACAGAATTTTTCAAACCAATTTCGGCATTGCCTTTTTTTAATGGCTTCATCACCATACACAAGAGGTAACTTTTTGGCGACTTGCACTGCGTTCGTTCCTTTACGAAAATAATAAAGCAAATGGAGCTTTCACTCCATATTAATCTTGAGGTAAAAAAAAAAAAACTTTAAGAAAATATCTCCGCAATGAACTTGTAAAGCTAGATAAACATGACAGCTGACATATATAAGAAGAAGAAGATCATAACATTTACGGATATCATAAAAATGGGAGTGAGAGACATCTATAAGTGAAATCGGTAGTTACTTAGTTCCCAACCCATTGTATTGAAATTATTGATTTTATCAACAAAAGTTTTTGTGATTTCTTTTTCAATTTTCGATAGTGTTACATTAATTTCAATGACCACTGATGGATCCGCTGGGCTCAAAGTGTTCAGCTAGCTCTATTCTGCAGGAAAATACCTATCTAAAGTGTGATATAGAATCAGAATAATCGACTTTCCTCGAATTACTTGCTATAAGATATGCTGTAAAACTTGCGACCACAAGAGGAGAAAGAAAATTTGTTATTTTCGCTGACAGTAAAGTAAGAAAGATCCGTATAACCAGTACGTATTTTAAAAACGTAAAATTTTAAATCCAAGACACATTGCGGTTTTGTTTTAAAAGACAGGCACAAATTGGTGGTACAATTTTGTCCATCAAATACATTCCCAAGGTAGTAATACAAGCAATTGAAAAACTTATATTTCAATACATAAGCGATAAATTTAAGAAAATTGCGCGAATTAAAAACGATCGATATTTTTACAAAATCTATTCAATTTTAAACTCCTGCCGCAAGGGACAGTCATTGGCAAATCAAAATACCTCACGATCTCATGAGTAGCCACACTTACGATAAGATATATTAAAAAAAAAATTCGAACCGTAACCACCAGATGGTATGTGTGATATTTGCAATACAAAAGAGAATCTTCCTTAGTACCTAATTTTCAGTTGTGTGCGTAAAGAATTACAACACCAGTTGACTTGTGCACTTTTATGCTACACATAGGATCGTGGCGAGATGAACAATACGTAAGAGTAGATCTTTAAGTGTAGTGAGAGAATATAGAGGCTTAAGAAGAGCGTAGTACAACTGAAGAGAGAGAGTTAAGATATTTATATTATGAAGGTAGTAATGTGTTTGTGTAGAAATATAATACAAGAAAACTTCTGTGTGTGTTTCTGTTTAAGCTCTGAAAAAATTTATTTACAGTTAATATTATAGTTACGGACAGACAATTTATGTATGCTAGGGCAAAATGATAATGATAAGAATGATAAGAAACTAACATATATATTTATGTTTACATAGGTTAGCTGCGTAAAGAATTATTTACAGTAAATGGTACAGTTGCAGACAGACTGCTTACTTTATACAAAAAAATAAAAAGATAATATATTGATATGTGTGTAAAGTTATGTGACTAGAGTTATTATTATATTAACAAAGTTTAATCACACGATGGGATTGTGGCATTTATTTATTTATAACTTTAGTTTTTTCTTCACTTATTACACTTATTATTACAATCGAATAATAAGAAGGCACCTATTCACTCGTCACCTAATAGCTTGGATTAATTTTTAAATAGATCCTAATGTTTAAGGCCATCTTTTATAGTTCTGCACTATATATAGCACACAGCATCTTTGGAGGTAATTTTCGATCACTAGAAACAGCTCGGTCATAACATGAAGGATTTTTTTAAAGTATCACGAGTTCCATAGAAAAGTCCAACGGGGCGTTAAGTTCTGTTTTACATATATTAGTGAAACAAGGTCATTAAAACTGGACCATTGAAGTGGATGATCTTACAAGTTATTCTTAGCTAATTAGTAAACTTTTCAGCTTTATATTCGGCTAATTATATGCTCTGTAGTGAAATAATAAATGAAATGAATTTTAGACTTTTTCCGTTAACTACTAAACAAATGATTAAAAAACACTAAAATTCGACTCGCATTGATCGGGTGTTATCACTTTCTGACGCGCAATTTTTATTAGAGACAAAATTTTTATATCAATTTCAGGAATTATCGGCCAATGTATTAATATAAAGATGTACTTGAAATTTAAGGTCGATTTTTTATCATCAATTGTCATGTTCTCTTGTTAACTTAACATACCTACAACGCCGCTATACGATTATATTCTGAAAATTACTCGTAATAATTTAAGGTATTGAAGGTAACAGCAATGAAAACATATAAACCAAAAACCTATTGCATGATGTATATTAAAGCAACATATAACCAAACACATTTGTTTGTTAATAACATTTCATTTTCATTTTCTTCTTCTTTTCTCTTGTTAGTTTGCCAAGTCATACCATTAAATTTGTAAAAAGTAAATTAGTATACAACTAAACTTGAAACACTCCATATCGTTTTTTTTTCTCTTTTCGATTCATGGCTGACACAAGTTCGGCGCACAACTTCTAATTTTAAGAGTAGTTAGAGAAATTAGGTTTTAAGACCGGCAAGGTCCTTATTCTTTAGAAAATCGTTATATAAAAAACTTAAAAGACAGAATGAGCGTTTGCATCAGTGCTCAGACCATATTCACAGAGCTTCCACAAGTATACGGACCATTCGCAAAAGCAGATTAGACAGAAGGAATATTTTGCGGTCATCGTATCATAAGGTCGAGAAGAGAGAATTCAACGAATGAATCGATTTGGAAAATCCCATGGGCATGATGGCCGTTTCGTTTAAATCTAATCTCTCGAGAAATAAAATATGAGTGCAGATGTTTTAATTTACAGTTCACAGGCTTTATTTTTATTCATTTTTCACTTAAAGTAACACCGCCAAATACTGTCAATTGGTTTTTCCATTATAACGCTTTAAAGTTTTTTTTCGTACCTTGCAATTTTAAGTTATTCCCCTTTGAGTACCTAAAGGTAAGCAGGAAAACAATCTCTCGGATATCGAATGCTACCTTTTGACTGCCGAAAGGGATCGCCAGTCTTACCTTTATAGAATAACTGATACGTCTCGCAAGAATCGTATAGGATTCAGTATAGCTTAGCCCAGACTAGTCTAACTTAACATAACACACCATCCAAACAGAAAATGAAGGATAATCCTCCATTTCGTTTATTGACAATACTGAAAAACTCACTCACAGGGCCATACATTAATTAATTGTTAGCCAGTGACCTTTTTAATGTAACAG
>KK351132.1:551310-563991 GCA_000671755.1 Glossina brevipalpis | reverse complement strand
TTTTAATTACTTTTAAATGAATAAAATTGCATTCCACATTCGGTGACGGGTATATTCATTTTGTCACTTTGTTTGTAATACCCAGAAGGAAACTTAAGACAGCCCATGAAGTACATATATTCTCGATCAATATCAAAATTTAGAATGGATATTAGCATGTCCGTCTGCTCTGCCTGTTTGCCTGTATAATGTCTGTGGTAAGCATTCTTCTGGCCGCTAAACTTAAGATATCGCGGCCTCAAATTTTAGAAAAATATTAAAACTTCTAGCACGCAAGTTAATGTTGAAAATGGATCAAAACGGTCAAAAAAAGGCACGTCCACATAGAATGTTTATCACACATATTACACAAATGGTCAAACGGACATGCTTATGTCAATTCTATACTTGATGCTCACCAAGAATATATAACCTTTATGGGGTCTCTGAAGTTTCTTTCTGGATGTGTTGCAGACAAGATGAACTGGACAATAATATTTATAGTTTTCCTAAAAATTAGTTTGGGGAAAAAGAAATCCCTTATTTTCCAATTCGAAATGTTAAATAAACTCCTGAAGTTCATATAAGATTGGATGGATTTCTTTTTCCCCAAACTAATATTAATTTATTGAAGCGAATCTTAATTAAAATAAATCGGTTACATCAGAGCAATTCGCAAGGCTTTATAAGTCCAATTGCTTAGATGTTAATACGTAGAGATACTCTGATACTGAGAAAATTCAATAAAATGTTGCTATGGAAGTGGTGCTACTTTCTTGCCACTTTGACGTTAGGTAGGACAACACTTCCTGATTGTTTTAAAATACTTTTCTGAATTTACAATTCGAGTTGACAAGTTGGTAAATTCACAGCAATTGATGATCGAGAACCCTGTGTTTGAAGCTTGACGAATTAATTATTATTTTTAAATAAATAGATCAACTTTTTATGCGTTTATATCATACACATATTTAGAGCCCATAATATTAGCTGTTATTGGTCATTCCGCATTGATCCAAGAATTTATTTCTTGAGTCTAAACAAATTGTAATAATAATAAATAATTATATTTTTTTTTTATTTTTTATTCATTGTATTAAAGAACTCCTTAGAATATCCAAAAATGATGCAAATATAATGAAGACCTAGTGAAGCCATGTAACGTCTTAACACATTTGTGATGAAATAAAAGAATATTGAAAAATAACCTGGACCTGCTTATATACAAAATTACAATCCAATTTTTATTGAAATATAAATTTACTTTTTTAATAGTTTAATAAATTCGTTGAACCGTCTAGAATAAATTTTTTTTTTTTTTGAAAATCTCGAGCTCTCTTCCAATCACTGTTTATTTCCGACTTCTTGAATATTCTAATAGATAGATTTAAAAAGACCGATGTTCATTTGAAAGCATATCAGCTTTATCAAGACGGACGATGTGGAGTATATATTATTTGAAATTTTTCTACGCTTCTGCCAAGAAATTAAAATTTTGGAAGGAAATCGAGCGGTTATTGAATATGAAATCGACTAATGAATTATAAATTTTCTTTACTCGGTTTCTTTGTCCTATGGTAGAGTATAAAACTTTGTTACATTGTTTGTCTATAGCTGAGATGTAGTACCAGAAGTGCGTTCCAAGATAATTTCTAATAATTAAAAACAACCTTCGTTTTATTGTTAAATTTTCTTCTTTTTATTGTTTTTTCAGAAATCATAGCGTTACGATCTGCGGCCTTATGACGGATGTATATAATATAATTATATATTTACAGGGAAGCGTTAAAGATGTGATGATGCGTTTTGTACAAGCTCTCTAAGAGCAAAGGAAAAACACCAGCAAAAACAAAATCAGCATGGCTATGGGTGGCGATCTCCAAATTGCCACTGCTGAGGCTTTAGGTCCGATAATTTAATATGATCCATTAATTTTCTCGTGGTGACCGAATATTCGACCTAAAGTGGATGATAAACAACTGATTGTGTACATTAGAAAACATGGAAACTTCAGCAACCAGCTAAGCGAGTGCTTGTCCATCTATGCAGTATGAGAGAGATAAAGAGGAGAGATCCTTATTCAGACCGTACCGTTCCTGTGTTGCACAACGTATAAGAAATAGGATAAGCGATGAGAAGAAATATCACGCACTTACCTGCTTGGTCGGCTGTTGCTAGTGATTTGAAAATTTCCTACTTATCGGCAGCTGCAATACTGCTACGAGCTATATACAAAAATGCCTTTGAGTGGTCTTAATGAGCGAGAAATCGAAATGAGTAGTTCGTAATTTCCCATTACGCAAATGAAGTCATTTGTATGTGTTTGCAATGATTTAAGGCAAGAGACTACACATGTCGCTTAGTAAATTCGAAAATTCTCCACGACATAGTAGATCATAATACTTGTGTGTGTGTGTGTGTGTATGCTTACAGAGCATAAATTATTCGGTTCCTATGCTAAGAATGGTGGTGCAATAGACGTATGATTATATGTGTGTGTGTGTTTTAATATTTTCATTGCCAGTTAACACGCTTGAAAGAAATCATGCTGCTAAGCTGTACTTTGGTATTTTAGTTGGAAATTTTTCAGACGCAGTTTAGCACGATTATGTATGTGCATGTATTGGTCTGTTTTAATATGTTCGGATGCATCTAGTATGCTTGTATATAAATTTATGATATTGAAAATACATATACGAACTAACATTATGCGTATAGAAATTCATGTGAGTAGAGAGATAAGACATTATACTGTGTGTTGCTAAACTAGTTTAGGGGTAGTTTTTAATTGAAATTTTCCATATCGTAACGTGTTAGTATACATATGAAAGGTTTACAAACAAAATAAAAGTAGGCGCTTCCTTATAACATCTATCTACCTATTTGCAATAGATGCAGCACAAAGAGCTCTTTCGAATATAAAATCTTCGAGGAAACAGAATGAGGACAAATATTTCAATATGCAAAGCAGTTTTATTTTAATAACAAAAAATTTGTTATTTGTGTCTGTAACACATTTCAAAACTTTAACGCTTATCTCCAAAAACAAAACAAGTTTCCAAAACGGCCAACAAAAAAAGCCTAATATTTATATTAAAAGCATAATATTCATCCCATTCTTTCGAATTTTTTACATCATATTTAAAAAGACATTCTCTCATCAGCATACAAGTGAATTTCGATAACCACAATTTAAAGTTTTCCATTGAAATACTCGCCAATCATAGGTGGCTGTAGGTCGTGTGGCAGCATGGTTGTGGTGTTGCCACTTTTAACATTTTATAAATTCAAATGTATATTTAAAAAGCTCCTCGAACCTTAGTATTCTACTATACTTTCCTTTCATCATAAAAATATTTTCAAAGATACGCTTTTTTTTTTTTTGAGGCTGGTGTTACCCCTTAAACCTTATTCTGTATATGGTTATATTCTACTCGTTAAGCTATAATAAAATCTATCTCGGTGCACTCAGTCTTAATCATCTACCATCATTCCAACACACAAAATGCTTCTTTCATTTTTACAGTTGAGTTTATTTCAATTCTTTTTTTCTTTCATAGTACTAAATTACTTAAAATTTAGTTTTGCACTAATCCTACATATAAAGTACTTAATACACTTAAACTATTAACAATATTCATATGTATTAATTGAAAGGACATTTCTTATTACAGACATTCAAAGCTTTTCCCATTCTACAACTAGCAATTGTTGTTGTACAAAAACTCAGATAAACTTAAATGAATATAGCAATAAATTAAAAAAATAAATTTACAATAATCGCGTAAAATTTCAAATATATATTTTACTCTTGCATAAAGACGTTTTTTCCATTCATTTTTGATTTTAATGCTTTTAAATAAAAGTGTTTGCTTCTTCTTTTTCTTTTTCTGTTTCTTTTTTGTTTTCATATAGATCACATTAATTAAAAATTTAACAAAATAGGGGAATAATTGAATTTATATTTTACTAGTTTTATAGACTTTCTGTTCCTTTGTTTGTTTACATGAAGTTTATTTAAATAATTATTATTGTAATAGTTGCGGTTTTTTTTTTTCTTAATTTCTCTTTTGTTTCATATTAAGAAAGAGTTTACCTTTCTTTATGTAATTAGATATAATCAAAACATTCCATAAATTTTTATGAAATTAAAAAATATTTTTTCTTTTCTGTTTTATACACACAATGCCAACGAAAGATATTTTTATATAGATATTTTATATATTTTTTTTTTTTTATATTTAATTCATTTACACATAAACTTCCATATATATACATATATATATATGCATATTATATATATATATATATGCATATTTTAACAATAAAATCGAAAACGATTTTATCATCTTTCATTTTTTGAAATTAAATTACAATAAAGAATTCTGTGAATCTATGTGTGTATATTAGTTTTTTCTTGTTCTAGAAGTAATAAATTAATTCGATATAAACTTTCCTTTTTAAATATGCATTTTCTTTAGTAATATTATATGAGTTATTATATAAATATTGCTAAATGTTCTCTTTCTGTTTTTTTTTTTTTTTGTCATAATATTGAATAGAATTCTTTATAGTTTTTTTATTTTTCTCTTTCTAACAGATTTAACTTTAAACACAATTAATTATTGTGTTAAAGATGTTAAATTAAAACTTTTATTTTGTTGTTGTTGTGGTGTGTGTATGATTATTATTAATATTATTATTCTTGTTATTTTTTTGTTGTTGTTGTTGTTGTTATCTTTGTTTTGTTGCTGCTACTGCTGCTGTTGTTGTGGTTGTTGGTATTGTTGTTGTTGTTGTTGTTGTTGTTGTTGCTGTCAATTATTATAGTTGTACTTAACAAATAGTAGTACCCTTGAACTAATACAATCATTTTCATGAAGCGTACATGCGATTAATATCGTGCTGGTATTTATCTTGAATGTCTTTGCGTTTCAATTTAAAGGCCGCTGTAACTAAGCCCATATCCGGCGACCAAACTTCTTTGCACAAAGTTATAGCGGCGGGTACTTCATACTTTTGTAGTTTACCTAAAAAAAAAAAAAGAAAATATTTTTTTAAAGAAAACTAATATTAATATTCTCACAAATGATGCCTTTTCGATCCGAATTTATTCGGAAAATAGGTTTTCTAAAATTTGTTGTAATTTATTTTAACGTTTAAATTCGTTAACGAACTTGAAATTGTATTCTTTTAAAAATATTTCCATGTGAATAAGATACGGACGCGCATGCGTGTCTTTCTGATTATGAACTTCATCCGAAGACTTGAGTATCACAGACATTTTATGTCGAAAACAATAACAAAATAGTCGAGTGAATCAATTTATTGGAAAAATATTCGATCAATGATAAATTTTGAACAAATTTTTACTGGGTGTACTTACATTTTTTCGCGTGTTCCGCAATCTCTTTGATAACTGTCTTTTCCATTAATGGATTCGTACACAAATCCTCAAATGATTTATCATCTAAACCATTACGTTGAGCCAATTCTTCTAAATGCTTTTGATTTGGTACCACCAGGGCCACTGTATACTGTTTGGTCGGATCGCCGTATACGCAAATGTTTTCAACTAATGTGCAGGTTTTCAATTCTGATTCCACTTTTCCTAAGGACACGTATTCACCGGCTTGTAATTTAACTAAATCTTTTTTACGATCTGCAAAGAAAGTAAAAACGATATTAAAACATAATTTAGAAAAAAAAAAACAAATAAAAGTTATTTGCTCCTTGAGGGCAATCTTTGCAATCTTTGTAGCTTCATAGTAATACATAAAAAATGTAGAGTTTCGGTCGATAATAAGAACCATCCTTTGCACTGACTTTTTAAATGGTCGGAATAGTACAGAAATCTTGTACTTTGCTCGATATCTCTTATAGATCGTACTTTAAAATTTTTTTATTTACTTTGTTTGCAAATGACACAAAGTACTTTTTCCCATTGAAGCATTAAAAAGCTTTTGTGACTGCTTGGACCGACTTTCAAACTGATGTTTACTATAATCTGCAACTACGTCCACAGTTAAGCAAAAACCGTCAACTTTTTTCTCTTAACTGTGGACGTAGTTGCAGACCACTGTTAAAAGTTCATATGCTTGGTTGCATTTATATTTCTATTTCGAGTTTCTATTTCATGTTGTAGCAGTCAAAACAAAAAAGAGAAAACGATACAATTCTTTGTCTTTGGTTGGCGGTCAAAAAAAAAAAATTTTAATAATTACCAATAATTTTAAGTACACCGTCTGGATGCATTTCTCCTATATCTCCTGTTTTGAACCAACGCTTTCCATCCTCCTCAAAGAAATCTTCAGCCGTTTTACTAGCCAGCTTATAATAGCCCATGGAGACACACTCGCCACCTATCAACACCTCCCCCTGCAAATAAAAAGAATCAGTTCATTCAAGAAAAGTACATGATGAGTTGGCAGACAAAAAGTATGTAAAAAGTTTTAAATTTAATTTAAAATTTAATTTAATTTAAAATTTAATTTAATTTAAAATTTAAATTTATTTAAAATAGAATAAATTGTTATTATTAATTAGGATTCTTGAAATTTATATTAAGGAACAAGGTATAATCGGAGGTACACAGTTCAAGAGAACCTACGAAGAGAAAAGTCCTAATTGATATCTAGAAGGAGAACTTTTCAGAGACGACGAAAAATGTTCAAGCGAGAAGGGTATAATTCGATGTCAGCGAGGGCTTTATAACTTTTTCAAAGGTCAATAAATAATAAAGCTGGGTTTTTTAGTAATATTTTCTTTGATCTCATATCCAAGTCGGCAATAAAAAAAAACAGGCCTTTCTTCTGATCATATTATATCTACTATTTTATGCATGGGAGTGACATCACCTCTTTTTGATCACTACATCAGATTACAATATTGAGAGTCATCTTTGCAAAGTGTGCAATCTCCAACGGTGATAAGCTAAGGTAAATGCTCAGAGACACGCTTTAAAATTGTCACGAATTGAGGTAAAGGTTCACGATGAAATTTGACGCTTCTACCTCATCAGATACAAAGTTAACGGAATGTTTAATCTCTTTAAAATTAAAATTATCCGGAATGAAAAAACAAATTAAAATTTATTCACAACAACATTTAGGTGGTACCTGAAACATTGTTGTTGTTGTTCTAACAATGAATTAGAAGCGGTTCGAAAAAACGATTCTTCATAACAGAACTTCTTCCAAAAAGCCTGCTATCAACAATTTCTGCAAGCTCCCAACCGATTATCCTTGTCCAGAAAAGATGGGAAAAAGCTTTACCATGATGTATTTTTGACTTGCCCTTGCCTACTTTCCAACGGAATAATATTTGGTAAATATTTTCTTAAGGTTTACAATCACTGTCTGCTATAAGTTTTTATGTGACAGTCTTTTAGCTACCACGCGCGTAGTTATGAACCGATCATCATCATTTTTAAACATGACCTAAGGCCATAAACCGAACTTGTGCAAAGTTCCAACTTTCTATGGGGATATTTGCGACCGTGAGTGTTCCAACAAAGAACGTCAACCGAACGAACAAAGACAATAAGCACATGGTTGGATGAAAATGTATTATGTATTAAATTAAATGTATTAAAATGAAAGAAAAACTACAGTACATTCCTTTTGAATGGTGAATATGAAAACTCAAAACTCAGGACTTTAGAAAACCCGCTTTTATCATGAATGAATGCTTACTTTTTTTAGTAATACATAATTTTTAATGTCCAGCATATTAGACTACTCGCCCTACTCTGTCTCTCTCTTTGAAAACAATAAATTTGACCGCACAGGATTATTTTTAAGTTCTTAATATGTCCATATTATAAATATAGGACATTAAAAAAATTAGTTTAACTTTCGCCTCACCTGAGGATATGGTTTATTGGTAATACGATAATTGCCTTCTTCCCAATTCACCAAACGTATGTCACAAACCGTCAAAGGAGCACCGGTGCGACCATATTGCATATCACGATCTTTCATACAAATAAACAAAAATAATAAAAAAAAATATTTTATATTAGAATGTAACTCAAAATCAAATCAATATTTACTTACAATCCATGACCGTAGCTCCTGACGTTGTTTCCGTTAAACCATAGCCTTGTATTAAGTCCACGCATAAGCATGTTTTAATTTGTTCATGCGTATCAGGGGAGAGAGGAGCACCACCAGACATCATAATACGTACTCGACCACCCATTAGTTTCGCAATTTTTTTGAAAACTAATCTGTAAATATGAATTAGCAACGTAATGAATTATATCGCAAAACCCGGTAAAAATTAGCGAAGAGAAATATGACCAAGTAAATAAAAAAAATATTATTGCACTCACTTATCAATTAATGGTGTATGATAGCCTCTTTGAACCCATTTGATTTTATATTGATAAAAGAATTGAAATAAAGCCTTTTTAAAAGGTGATCCAGAATTCACTTTGTCATTTATGCCTTTCGAAATACGATCCAATATTAGCTAAAAAAAGTGAAGAAAAAAAAAAGTGAAAAATTAAGTTTTTTGAAATTCAAAAATTTTCACCTACCGGCACTGTCGTCATGCAAGTGGGTTTTAAAACCGTAGCATCACCTTTGCAGCCTTTCATTATTTTGCTGCTCGTATCGATTAGTGTAAGCGGGGTAGAATAACCGATAGGAATTCCAGTCATTAAGCAAACACTTTCAGCTAACAATTCAAAGACATGAGCCAAAGGAAGGAAACTGAAAAATTAAATAAAAAAACGGTTCTAATCATTATTGAAAAGGACAAAGAAAAACGCACGAATTCTTACCCAATTAACAAATCATCGGGATGTATAGGCACGATATCACAAAAACCTTTCATTGTAGCTATGCAATTTCTATGTGACAACAACACACCCTTTGGCGTACCTGTTGAACCCGAGGTGTACATAATAATAGCAATATCTTCCGCTTTCGGAGGGACACCCTCTAAAAGTTTTAAGAAAATCTTTTAGTTTTTATTTTCTTCCTTCGATTTCAAAAACTGATCGTACCAAATTTACTCTCCTGACCCATACGCATCACTTGCGAAAATGGTAATATGTTCACCCCTTCTTTAAAACCCGTTGTTTCTGTTTTATGTAATTGATCCTCCATGAAAATAATGGTATTCACCAACGGACATTTATTTAGTAACAATTTAAATTTTGGCAATAGATCGTGTGAGGTGATTACGGTTGTCACTTCGGTCTCACTAATACAATGAGCTACACCTTCATCACCCAGCGTCGCATAAACGGTTACAATCGACATGGATTGTTTAAAACAACCATGAGCAGCAACCATCCATTCAGCTCTCGTTTCAGCGAACAGTACTACGTTTCGACGGGGCTGTTGACCGCATTCACGTAAACCACGACCAAACGACGACGCCATACGTTCGACTTCAATGAAATTTTTCCACTTATAGTCGCCCATATTGTATTTTTTGAAGACGCGTCCATTCGGTTGCATTTCGTCCTCTTCACTTAAGATTTGCCGAGTACCCAAACACCGTTTTGTCGAATGAGTTCGTGCCACAAAATTGAACACCTTTTCAAGGGTATCAATGTTCGCCTGTAATATCTTAATGTGGACGTCACGTGGTGGCTCAATTGTGCGATATGTAACAGCCGTACTATCTTTTGTTACAATTTTGGCCTGAAAATGTACAAAGGGAGAGAAAACCAAAAAAAATTTCAAATTCATTTCATTTTATATTGAATACCAATGTAATATAATATAATATAATATAATATATATCCTCTATAAACCCCACGACATTAAAGAAACCGAAACTCAATCCATTCAACACGGTGCCCATCAAAAGCAATAATAATAATAAAAGTGATTGTTTAAAAAAACAAAAAAAAGAAGAAGAAGAAAAACCAACAAATAACACGTTTAAGTGCTTTCTAGGATTGGTAAACATTAGCAAACCACCTTAACCCAGCACCAAACAACCATACAATATATTCCGATATTTACAGAGAGGAAAAAAAAAAAAAAAAAAAAAAAAAAATTAATTGAAAATTGAGAATAAAGAACAATAAAGTGAAAAGTCTTATTAAACCTCAATATCATCCGTGGAATAAGAACGAGACTGATCCTCTTCGTTGGCCGTTATCAAAGGTATAGCCTGTTTGAAAACACACACAAACACAACGATATAAATCGATGATTATACAAAAACTTATTACAAAAAAGTTAAAAAAGAAAGAGAATAGATTTTTTTAATATAAACTAAGCGGGGTGTCGGTCTTAGCAGACGGAAAAAAGTACATTAACGTATTATATACAATATCGGACTGACTGCCATGTGTTTAGCAAATAATTCTCTTTACCAACTTATTCTACAAAAAGTACTACAAAATTAACACAAACCACTATATTTAATTTTTACTTTCATTGAACAAATCCAGACGCCACAAACACAGCATCTTTTATGTTCAGATAAAGAAAGAAATCAAACCGCTCGTCTCACCAGATATGTCTTTTACCTCTGTCTTTACGTTGGTGTCTGTCTTTACGTTTGTCAGTATATCTGTACTTAATTTGCTAGATAATACCTTTTTTCGTCAAGACTGTTTACTGAAGCTTCTAGATCTAGTTCATACCACGTTTAGGAGACGTCTTCTATATAAGCCACAGAAAGATGGCATCGCACATCAGTATTACTATAGTGTTATTTATTAACTTCACTTTTATAAATAGTAAGTAATTGCATCTTTTTAAAGGTAAAAAAATATGAAAAAAAGCTGCATTGAAAATGTAGTCTTCTAACTGCTGACGAGCAAGCTTAGGTCATTAGGACCTGAGTTGTCTTCATTGTCGAAAATAATTATAATGAAAATAGTAATTTTCCTTAATATGATTAAGAAAAAAAATTATTATACTCGAGTCGGGTGTATTACTGAAATAATCAATGTAACGAAATTAGAGAATTTACCCGTATCGCCCCCTTTTCTCTTAATCTCTACAGATCTCGCCTCGAAATTATTTTAAATTAAGCTGCCGAAAATGAAGAGAAACCTCTTAGTGTGACAATTGTCTACAGATTTCATAAGTCACGTATACTTTAAGAAATCATAGCCAGATGTATGGTCTACTCTTGTCCCGCTCGTGGGGAGTTGCTTCGTTCTAATAACTGCTAAAAAGTCGGATGTTAGATAAGTCTCACGCTTTGCCCAGAAAAAGGGGAATGGACTATAATTATGTCATTTTTCTGGTGGGTATCATTCTGCTCTTTGAATGGCTTTGCTTAACGTTTCTTATCTGTTGTTGAACATCATGGAATTAAGCATAAACTATAGGAGTCTACGTTAAATTCAAGAGACCTCTTTTGTTGGAAAAATTGAAGTAAGAAATTCAAAGCTCGTATATATATTCTTAGATCAAATTGGAAATTTAGCGCACAATCAAAATATACTGTAAACTATAATTTGGAATATATATATATGTATTTGGAATATATATATATTTGGAATATATATATATTAGTCAGATAATAAATAGTCTCATAAAGATGAGAAAGCTTATAATACAGATTCCAACAAATTTCGATGAAACATCTTTTTTTTTTTGTTGTTTTATTTTATCAATTAATGGACGCTGGAAAAGTGGAAATGGCTTACAATCGCGTTCAATCTAGAATTCCTCTTCTCAGTTAACTCTACACGCTAGTTTCGGTTTTACAAATCCAAGCCATAAACAGTCTATTGAGATGGTAGACTTTGAGTCCACAAAAAGTGTCTTAAGCATTCCTTATCATTGTAATATTTATGACTAAGTTGCACCTCGTGCTTATCTAAACACCTATCTATGTGTTATTATTAAAGTTCTTATAGTGTCTATAATGCGCCCTTCCTAAAATAGTTTTCCCATATTTCAAGCCAAATAAGATTAACACAAATTATCGCCAATAATATCACAATAATGCTTCACTAAAATAGAAAATTTCTCCATAAAAGAACGTAAGGCAAAGTAAAAAGTAACAGAAAAATGTTTGCAAAAACAGGCTATGATTCATAATTAGGAAGGATTTTTATAAACACAAAAGAAGAAAATTGAAAAATTTGAAAAATTCGAAAACTTAATTTTCAAGAAACTAACCTTAACACGTTTCGACTCTTGTCTTTGTTTCCAGGGTCTTTGTAAAACCAAATACACCGGTAACGTAATTATATCACAAACAAAGGCAATGGCCTTAATGGCACCAATTGCTCCTTGAATCCAAAAGCTGTCCATTCTGAAATTGCAAAAAAACAAAACCAAATTAAACCAAATTAATTACAAAAGTATTAAAATAAAGTTCAAAAATAATAAAAAAAAAAAAGACATGCAAATATTATTAAAACTTGTTAACACCTCTCTTAGCAAAGCACTACTAAAAACTAGACGGAAAAAAAATTACAAAATTTTAAAATCAAATACAATGAAGACGTGCAGTCACAGTACTTGAAAGTTTTTTGTCTTTCATCTATTTACACTCATGTTGTAAACGACGAAAATATGTACATACATATATATAAAAGAGAGATAGATAAGAAGCACGCACACATACTCATTTTATTATCATCTTCTAATCAGTAAAATAGATTTTGTAATCAATAAGCTTCTTAGTTTTAAAGAAGGTCGGCTAAGCACGAAGTTTGGATGCCTTTCGATGAAAAAAAAAAAATGAGAAGTTTTAAATTCGTTCGCT
>KK351132.1:531101-550924 GCA_000671755.1 Glossina brevipalpis | reverse complement strand
CAATTTTTCCCTTCTATGCTTTAGATAACTCTCAAGGACCAGCCAGCCAATCGGTCCATATTTTTTTCTTTGGCTTACAGTAGTTAGCACTTTAACTTTACTGTAATAAAAAATCTTCTTGCGAAAGAAGCAAAAATCAGGTCTAGAATGAATCTAGAATATCAAAACGTCACTAATAATACAAAGCCTTGATAAATAGGTTTTGGATTCGTGTAATAACTTTTATGATTCCATTCATGCTTAAAGGACAACTCGGAAATTGTATAAAAATATGATTTTATCAATATAATGTGTGTTGCGCCTTATCTGAGGTGCAATAATCAGTTCAAGTTTTTGAATAATTTATTGAAAAGAGTATAAAAAATAACTTTTGTTTCATTCTTAAGTTCAAGAATGATTGTTAGAAACAACTGAACTGTCGTCAGTCTACGATTAATAAACGTGGGTCTACTAAGAAATACTTAAGATATTGTAAGAGAATTTATTGCAGTATAGTACCAATTAGTGCCAAATATAGATGGATTCAGGGACTACGCATATTTCGTCGATACCTCTCTTTTGCGAAAGCATATGTTTGGTTCGAAGTGAAATGCCACGTTTAGTGTAGCTTTACTCATGGTAATGGGTGTTAAAATCGATTAAAATAAATTTTGAATTTTTGTAAACGACGAGACTTAGACAAAAAAAAATTGAGAGGAATTGTCTCACAATACCCGCTGCACAGTGAGGTAATTATATTTCATTTAAAACGAACGCGCGTGTGTTTCATCTCAACAGAGTTCAAATTCAAAGATACTGATAAAGAAAACATGAAAAGTTAAATTTTGTACTTTGTTCGAAGTTTGGCAAAACAGTTTCAATTTTTTTTTTCCTTTTTTTTTTGTTTTTGCTTTTTCAAGTCAATTAAATTAGCAAATGAAAGGAATTATGTTTTTCTTTTCTTTTTTTTTTTAAATTAATCTAACAGATGCTGATGAGAATAAATATAGACTAAATTAAGTGAAAAAACTTTAATCGCTAAAGGTCGCTTCACCAAATTGTAAACATATTTACGGATGTCTCAAAATATTTCTACCTTCATTTGGAAACTTAAACTTGATGCTTATGCGCTTAGCATAGTCTGTGCAAATTAAAAAATTTTTAAAACAATTTTCGATTCGCGTAATATAGATGAAAATGGGCTCAATCTTCTGATTTGAACCGATTTGAGAAGGCCGAATGCCGACAACGATTTTCAATTATTTATTAAACGGACTTCACGAAAGAAACATTTAATATCCACACATCGTTTTGGGGATATCGGGGGTTTCCAAAATTATTTTAAGTGTAAGTTGGGTGGACTGCTCTTCCAAATTTAGTTAAAGCCTGCTGCTAGCTAAGAGGTATGTTAGTTTCTTTCCAGAGCTTTTTTCAGGTAGCTGCTAAATGTCTTTGCTAAGTGAATTCCAAATCATTTTCATTCCCTTAAGGACCTATAGGTTGTAGGAAATTGCATTATCAGAACGCACAGAACAAGCCTGCTTACAAAATGGGTCAAAAAGCTTCACGCAATTGACGTGTAACGCTGTAACGCTAATAATAAATTGGGTCACACTTCGAAAATCGTTATAAACTTGGTCTTGATACTTTGATACTTGATTG
Organism: Glossina brevipalpis; assembly: GCA_000671755.1. Taxonomy (NCBI): domain Eukaryota; kingdom Metazoa; phylum Arthropoda; class Insecta; order Diptera; family Glossinidae; genus Glossina; species Glossina brevipalpis. The sequence continues at coordinate 549,283 of KK351132.1, read as the reverse complement.
CGTAACATAGGAGCATGATTTCTGAGTTTTATAAGCAGACAGAACAAAAATTACAATATTAGTACATTGTTATATCCTTCACGGCAATAAATTACGATGGAACTTTTGGTTTACCTAATGAAGGCCTAGATAGCATTAGTAAAAAAGCTTTATTAGCATTCGTACCAAATTTTAGATTTCTATTTCAGTGTTTCCAGAAGGCAGTCGGGAGCAAGCTGGCTGATGTTTCATGTCGTTCACCTGTATTGTATAGAGTCCATGATAAAGAGCAAAAAACCGTACAACTGTCTTATTAGATATTTTCTAACGCCAAGGGGTTCACGCAGTCTCTGATGGTTCGTTTGTCGTCATAATATTTGATAACAATACTACGAGAAATTTCGTTATGGCAGCGGTTGTAAACAAATTCGCGGAAGAAAATATTTGACTGTAGGATTGCACTACAAACTGATGCTTCATCCAAAAGAAAGGCAAACGTTTTCTGGCACCTCGAACAGAAAGTTTAACATAATATCTTAAAAGCACAAATCCATTCCGCGAATTTAATATCACATTATCGATCGCAAAATTTAAAGAAATAATACTTCTCTGCTATGTAATGGTTAGTGCATTGTCTCACTCCGGGAACGATGGTGTATCATGAAAATAGGCATTCATATAATGGTGCCCGTATAAAATAATGAAAATCGAATACTACATAAGCTATTGCACTAAATTCATTTGTTTCATTCATTTAGCACGCTTATAATGAATAGTTTTGGAAGGCGTCTGATTAGTCGGCTATTACTAATATCAAGTTCTAAGTGGGTATATTGAAATCCAATGTTTCTGGCCATTTGTGCTTATTTTTTATAATGACTCTTACAAAGTTCTGGAACGATCAAACAAAAAAAAAAAGAAGATATAGTCGTCCAGCCGTCTGCCTGCTTCAATGAGTTGCTTTAAGATAACGCGTTACATTAATGAAAGTAACGATTTTTTCTTTAACGCGAATCAGCAAAGATCTTAAAATAATCTCTCTGCTTCACACCCAACCCAATCGAAGTGACGTAATAACCTAAACAAGATACAGATTTGTCCGGAATTGTTTTGTATATTTTCAGTCTAAAAAAAAGGGGTTTGGGGCAGTTGACCATCTGGCATTCGCTCCAATTGTCGATCAAATCTGTAGAAATTATTTACAAAAATTTCATTTCACATTTAACCTCACCGTTCACCGAAAGTTCAAAAGACATTTTATCAAAATTTTGGACAACATGAATCGTCAAGAACACAGTCATTCAAAAAAATGATAAGAGATTTGCAAGCAAACTCAAGTATAAAATAAAAATACTCATCTAAGCGTGTGTAGCTTGCGTTCCTATTATCTGAAGCATTTTGTGAATGAACTTTTGCAGTCAATTATATAAATAAATGTTCGCAAATGTGTGATAATAATACCCGAAAACACATCCCACATATATAGGATAAGTATGCATAACAACAACAACAACAATAACAATAACAACAACAAAAAAACTATTTAAACAAATGTATATAAAAAGAATTTGTACTCACTGTGCATCATCTTCGATAAACATTTCGTCAAAATGTTTTACTGACTTTAAAAACTTAAGTGACTCTTGCTCTTAAAACTGTTGCTTTGATTAACGTGTGCAGTAGTAGTAGCGGGTACTGAGAGATTGTATGTATTGATGTATATTATACCACTAGTTTACAACAGATACTAATGTTAGGAGTGGTAGTAGTAGTAGCGGATATCAAAAAGAGTCTTTTAATGTGATGTGTGATGAGAATATGGATGGTTGTTGGTTTGGTTGTTTTTTTCCTTTAATCCTTGAAGCGTGTAACTTAAACTGGGCACTGGGATAATAATATCCTACTACAATATATAGCTTTTCCTCTATGTTATCGTCTTTCAATTCAATACCGTGTGGTGGATATGGATGGATGCATTGATTTTTTTGATTCTTTTCTTTAAAGTAAATAAACTCAGTTGTATTCGGTGTTGTTGATGATGAAATCCTTGATGATCTCCATATATGCGTGTAAGTTAGATTCTTTGATATAAACTAGTGGTGCTTTTATTATATATACTTTTATTAACTGGACACGTTTCTTTCGATTTTTATTCTTAATTAGCCTAAAATGTAAAGCAGAAGAATGAAAATAAAATAAACATACAACAACAAACATACAACAACAAGTTAAATGTGAAAGTGATATAAATGAGAATTTTGCACAAAATAGTAAATAATAATAATAACAACAATAAAAAAAACAATGTATCTTGCATAGTAGTATTCGGTGTAATGTAAGAATTTCTTGTCTTTACCTAAAGATTGCAAGGTTTCCTACTACAATAATTAACATCAATACGAACAATTGTTATCAAATATAATCTTACTACTAATGACTGTATGTCGTTCAAAAGCTTCGTAACCAATCATATAGACTGGATAGCAAAAATAAATTCTTATTATTATCAGTTCCCTCTCTTTTTTTCTTTAATTAAGTAAAGCGTCCTTTGCCTGATATCAATATAAGCGGAACTAGAAAATTTTGCGCACACATTGAGTATCTGAAAAAAGAAAATTTTTTACAAAAAAAATTATTCATGACGTAGAGTGAAATTGTTAGAAGAGAGAAGTTTCCGACTGAACCGACAAAACTGTCATAATATTAATTATTTCAGTAACTTCAAACGAGTAAAAGCCAGTGACGAGATAGTATTATTTAAATTGTTCGTATTAATGGTTGAAAAAAGGTTGTTTCTTATTATTGAAGAAATCAATTTATTTATTTAGTCAAAGTTCGGCTTTTATTTATTTTTAAAGTTTTGAGGATTCATATCACTGTATCACGTTTTCTCGCAGTACTTGGTTTAATCAAAGTGACAAATCCAACCCTTATATTTCTCTGCGTAGAGCAGTACTTCGAAATCAAATAAAATATTTTTCCCAAGATAACTTCACACATGATAAACTTTCTTGGAAAGCGTATCGATCAAATATTCAAGTCATACTAATTTCATTTTTTCTTATTTATCTATTTGGCTATAGACGCCTGTTCTTTTTGTTTTTCTTTCTCAATGTCATATATGATAAAGTAGAAATTCTAACAAATTAATTTATGTTTATAATGTTAATTTGTGGAAAACTTCTAGGTCTAAATCTTTCGAAAATTTCGTTTAATGAAAGTCTGTTAACGGTTTGACGTGCTTCCGATACAATTTTGTATGTACGCACACATATTTAAAGCCAATAAAAACGTTATAGTCGACCAAGCCCGACATTAAATAGCCTACGCCACTTTGTCCATAATAGTTCTTCACTTGCTATCATGAGAAAATAGTGAAAATTACAAATATTATATAAAATTACAAGTGTTGTTTTCCAAAAAATAGATCCACATCATGGTCCAAGTTTACTATATTTAATTTTTATGTCAAATTATTATTAGGGACTGATTTGCATCATAATATATTAAAAGTTAGATCTTTTCCAAATATAGGCTTTCAAAAAAAAAAAAAAATTGCATTTAGAAATGGTTCAAAAGCTTGTTCCAAAAATTGATCGAAATTTTTCACATTTATTTTATATACCAAGATATTGATTTCTACTGATTTCTGTTATATGTCGTAAAAATGATCTTATCGAATCCATTTTCTTCGGCCAAGACACGTCAGCAGATCTTTAAGGACCAAAGTCGCACCCTTGTTTTGGTCCACACTCTTCTTCCCTAGATTTCTTGCTATGTTTTAAAATAAGGATTGCGCGGTTATTACTATAAGCAGTAATTCGCAGTATAAAGACGGCTATTGTCAAGGAGAGAAACTCTGGTAATGAGTGAAAGAAGTTGGCAACGCCAACAGATGAAAAAACCAAAACGGGGGGATAGTAAGCAGATACTCTTCCCTTTTTGTTACTGACCAGCGATATGAATGATCGCTCTTAGAGAGTTATTGTCCCTTAAACATCCGCATATCCGAGGGCTATGAAGGAGGGGTCAGACATTGTCCGATTGAACTTATATTATTAGACTTAAACGGAAGGACTGGTTATACTGAAGCTTTAATTTGTATCGTAGAAGTAAATGGTAATAACAACTGTATTTGAATTTTGAGTAGATAAAACCAGTGGTTTAATTCCCGAGGAGAATTTAAATAATAGAAAAGAAAATCCAACGAGCGGACCCAGGCACCACAATAGAATAAAAACATTAATATTTCCGAGGAGGAAATATTAACGAAATTCTCTTCCCTACAAAACAAATTTCGTCAAAATATCTCAAAATGGCGACCTGTAGATGCAACTCCAGATTAGAGTGGCAGGTATCAGACAGACAGAAAAGGTTTAATAGATTCAAAAAGTGATTCCTAATCGATCGGTGCAATGAAAGTTGGATCTATCCTAAGCCCTTCTGGGTTTTTTATACACACATTCCAACAAAATTATAATATCCTGTATTACTTGTGGTGTAGTGTATAAAAAAAAAAAATTACAATTTGCGAGAAAAAATTCATTTATTTAACGTAAAATATCACGTTAGTGCAAAAAGCACATCGTTCAACCTTTCTTTTATTCCCTTAACTATAATTGAAATTTTTCTATAAATTAAAATTAAAACAAGGCGATTTTCGAAAAGTAATTTAAATTGCTTCAATATTAAAAAAAAAGAAAGAAAAGTAAAACAGAATTAGCGAAAAATCGCAACATTAAAAATAATTAATCAAGCAATGAAAGTTATAATATTTTTTAAATATTTAGTTCTATTTTGATTGTTACTATCTTAAGACGCGTGAACTGGGCATAGGTCGATCGATCAATCGTTCCTAACAGTTAGCAAAACTGCTGCAAGCTTGAGGAGGTGAGTTAATTCTCGAAAGAAAGATGACCAGAGCTAAGAATTTGCAGTTGGACTGATAGTCTTTCATAAAAAGAAGAAGAAGAAGAGGTATAAATGCAAATCCAATTGAATAAAATCATTCATTGGTTTAGTTAGGCATGCGTTCTTCAATTGAATATGAACTGTTAAATTAGTATTAACAGAGATTTGGGACATTTATGCACAATGAATAGATATCTTCTCGATAAACCGTAAATTGATAACATCTCGTAAATCGAGGAAATCAGCGGAAGAACAGAGAATAGTTTTGTCGTGACCATTTAAAAAGGGAGGAGAGCAAAGATAGAAACAGTTTTACTGGTAGGTTTTATTGCGTTAATGAAAATATGTCAGTAACTATGTCAGTAATTAAAATATTGGCTACATCTTCAATTTATTTATTAATTTTTTTTTTTTATGTATATATATATATATATATAATGATTAAATATAGCTAATTAATTGTTGTATTAAAACAGTGTAAAAAAGTAAATCTTTCAATATCAATTAATGTTCAAAACGAGAGAGATGTGTAAAAAATTCTCACACTGGTACCCACTACATTAGAAAATATTTCCATATGTTTTTGTTCTCCTGCCAACTAATCGTTTAAAAAAAAACAAATGTTTTTAACACTTTCGCCTCAAAAAAAAAGAACAAGTAAGAAAATTATATTCAGCTGTGCCGAATCTTTTATACCCACCATCCTTATCTTAAAAAAAAACGGTGAAAAACTAATGGCAATGGCAATGAAAGAACTTCCAATATTTCTGTCAAATTTGAAGCCGATATCTTTATTTTTGCGGCCAGGAGAACGTTTACCAAAGACATTAGATAGTTAAACAGCCATACAGATGGACAGACGCACTGACGGAAGGATTCGAGGTGGATTTCGAATTCCATACTGATCAAGAATATATACACATTACGAGCCTTCTGAAGAATTCTTCTTAATATTAAAAACGATTCCACAAAAAAAATTTAATTTCAATATTCTACTATATCGAATGGGCAATGTCAATCCTGACCGTTTTTGCACAGAAGCTACTGGATAGCCTGTGCAACATTTGTGAAAATTTTTATAGATCTATCTGCCAAGGTTTATGAGTACTAAGCAGAAATCACAGTTCTTTTCGCTACCGAAAAAAGAAGTGCTCTTAGTCTACGTCGTACTGTGCGCGTGTGCCTTTTAACCGATTTGACCCATTCTTAATAACAACCTGCGCGCAAGAACTTCCAATGTTTTTACCAAATTTGAAGTCCATATCTTTATTTTTGCGGACAAGAGACATTACGCAAACGCACAGACAGACAGACGGACAGACCGACATGCTTAAATCGTTTGTAAATTTGATATTGATCAAGAATATATATATACTTTGTGGGATCTCTGAAGTTTCCTTTTGGCAGTTGCAAACGAAATGACACCTTCGGTAGTGGTGGGTATAAAAAATCATTTCACCATTAGAGAAAATTCTTTTCATCGCAAATATACATCAAATGTATGAAGTCAACATAGTTTCTAAGTATATCTAAGTTTAAGTATGCCATCGAATAACGATATAACATAACTTAGAAATTATTTCTGTCTCATGTAAGACAATCAACTTGGCGGAACAACATACCCCAAATGCAAGTGCACACTTAACAACAACGCGTATCCAAATAAAAAATACATATTAACATAATAAAAATATTATTAAACGAAGAGCAAAATTTTCAAATTTTTGCTAATTAGATAAGTTTTATCCACAAGAACCAACGTAGACAATGTAAAAAAAAAACAGAACTTAGTATTAATAGTAGTATCTATAGTATGTATGGATAGTAGAAAAAGTTTCAAGCCCAAAATCATTTAATACACAGATGCATATAACCAATCCAATTTGAGCTCTCTTTGTATTGTTTTACGCGGTAGATGTTTGGATTGCGTGAGCACATTACATTACATGTACATCGTTTAATAAAAATTTATGTAACGATTGAAACAAATGAAATTCAAAATAATAATCAGTTTCAAGAAAGTAAATAAAAAGTCAATTAATTAAAAAAAATTTAATAGACATAACTCGCGGTCGGCTCTGACGTGAAAGATACGTAATTAAATTTATATTTATTTAATATGCAGTAGACAACCAACACATTTGATACTCATTTGTTAATGATTGAAATTTATAAATAAATTAAGATCAGATAGACGATATAGATTACAATGAGATCTACTTTAGTGGAAGAAGACGCAATAATAATAATAATAATGATAATAATAATAATGATAATAATAATAATAATAGTAATAATAATAGTAGCATTAATGGATTTTAAAATTTAATACAAAATTAAAAGAATAAAAGATATCGAAATTTAAAATTGGGCGGGGACTAGGCAGGCAAACTACGCATGCCTTTAAATATATCATACATTTGGATCCCAGTAAAAAGAAAACATTTGCAAACAAATTTATGTGATCTTTTCACCTTTTCACCATAAATCATAGGATATCAGGAATTCACCAACTGAATACCAAATTTTTTTTTTGGATCAAAACTCATGTTATACATTGAATGCCGTTTTTCGCTACAAATGGTTTGCATATATATGGGGTTGGCAACTAAGTAATTGCCACTTTCTTCAATAAAATAAAAGGTCTTTTTTTTACTTGGAATGAAGTTTAATCTATAATGCATTTTCCATTTTGTTTGATAATCTTTTGCCATCTCTCTAACAACTTGAAAATTCCATGTTCGTAGAAAGTCTGATCCTTTTCGGACAAAAGCTAAGTTAATTAAGATTTTACAACGTCCTCATCGTTGAAAGTTTTACCACCAAGAGAGTTGGCCAGGGACCGAAATAAGTGGTCATCCGATGGCGCGAAATTAGGACTATATGGTTGGTGTACCATCAATTCCCAACCAAGGTCCATCAATTTTCGCCGAGTGGCCAAAGAAGTGTACGGCCTAGCATTGTTCTGGTGGAAAATGACACATTTACGATTGACCAATTCTGGTCACTTTTCCTTGATGGCTGCATTCAATTTGTCCAATTGCCGACCGCAGACCTTTGAATTAATGGTCTGGTTCCTTGGAAGCAACTCAAAATACACGGGACCTTTCCAATCCCAAACCGAATTGACAGCAAAGTCCTTAGAATCTTACTTCAGGCAACGCACTGTCCTGTCCCTTGTATTCAGTAGATTTTTCTGTACCTTACAACAGAATTGTAATATAACAATACTATCTTATTCTCCTATAATATCTAGGAAAAAAAGTTGTGTAACCTGTACTTGAAATATATATTAATGGTTTAACTAAACATATAGAACAAACCATGCACCCTGTACTTAATGGAAACAATTTATAAAAATGTTGTATAACTAATTTATCATAAATTCATTCAATTAAGTTGTTATTAATTTAATGTTCATTTGTAAGATAACACTTTTTCGTTTAATTCACCGAGATTATGTGAGAGAAGTGTAGTGAGAAAGATTACGACGAGAAAAGGGTTTATTTTGTGTTTATGTACATTTCTGTGTTTTATATTCCCCGACTATATTCAATACTTTATTTGATTTGGACATACGTGTGTACTTTGAACCTTATCATCCGATGCTTTACGGCACCCAGATTGAATGTGTACTTTAACCTCTAACGACTCAAATTATAAAATAAAAAAATTTTAAAAAAGAGAAGAGAAGAAAAGAGAAAGAAAAAACAATATCGCCCGTTATAAGAAATTATAGCTTATATTATATAGCTTATGCCATACTATGTATGTATGGATGTATGTATAGATGGATGTATGTATGTATGTATGTATATCTGTATGTATGTATATCTATATGTATGTATATATGTATGTATGTATGTATGTAAATGTATGTATGTATGTAAGCTTCGTACAGCGACACCAGCAATCAATTGTTTTATCCGGTTATCAAGATTATAGTAAAAGTATACAACAATTTGTTTGTACGCCCTTTTAAGCTTTTTAGACGACTTCTATATAAAATTTCATAGCGAGATTGCAATAGTAATCAACACAAGTTGCTTTGAATATTTTTTAGAGTTGTCTGGGAAACTCTGCTTAAAAACGGACGCTAAACGAGTCATTGCAACAGTAGTTGCGATGGGATTTCACCAATTTGTGGGTGGACTTTAATGCTGACTTGTAATCATTCTCTGGTGGTATATACTTTACTTTGCCAAGTTCGCCAAGATATTTTCGATTTCGGTATTTATATAAAATCTTTCAACAAAAGAGGTGCCATGCCGGTTTCAATTTTGCCCCGAAAAGGTCTTCAAATCATCCATTGATGCAGACCCACACGGTGCGAATAGTGAAAATTTAGAGTTGGGCATATCGTTGTTGTGGGCAAAATTGTTGCTTTTGTTGATCCGTAAACCCAAAAGCAATGGCTGAATAGTCTCTTCTACCGTAAAGGTTGTTAGTTTGGTGCGGTTTTTGAGGTAGCGATGTGATAGGTATTTGAGCAATATGCTAATGATTTGATAGATGAATACATGTATTATTCCAAAACTGATTCTATGAACGGACGGCGGACAGCATTTAATTTCAACGGGACAGCATTACCTGGCACGCATTTCGTTAGAAAATTTTAATAACTTACTAACCAAAAAGTCAAAATTGCTTATCATATAAAGTTTTCCTGATCCCAGTATAAAAGAAATAAATGAATCCACCATTCTTTTTATCTTGAGCGGCCCGCTCAATAGTTTCTTATTCCATCATTACGTGTATAAGAAGTAAGTTGTGCTATTTGAATGAATACGATTACAAAAAATTAAAATGAGAAAAACTAGAGGTAGAACGTGATGTGAATATATTTTTATAGGTCCGTTACACAAAAGTCACAAAAAACGCGACTAAAACGTGTGAATAATTGAATGCATTTATTAGATTAATTGTTTGTCTAACACATATACCACCCACCACAACATGATATGACGTTTAAAGAGTGACAAGTCTGGAATTAATGAACAGTTTATTATACAGTTCTATAAAAATTAAATCGAAACCTTCAGCTTTTTGTTCAAGTGTAAGACACATAATTTTATTAAATTTGTGTACATACAGTGGGCAAAAGAAATCCTCGTACAAACGTTTTAAAATCATATCTTCCTTTCATAAACACAAATACAACGATTTAGGGTTAAGACATTGCTTTTGAACCGGTCTGAGATTGGAACACTTCCTATAACTATCTAAGATTTTATTTATATAGTTTTTAATAAAAGTCACAGATATATTATAAATATCTGAATATATGTAAACATAGTATATAAATAAATTGTGTTACGAAAATCACAAATTGATAAAATACAACTGCAACAAGTTTGATAAAATCGATGAAAGAGGAAATTCTTTTCAATGTGTTACCTATCGGGGTCATAGAAAGGTACATTTGCAGCTGTCAATCAAAGCAAAGATAGACAAAGAATTCCCTCGAAATCTAACAGTTAATAAGATTAATGAAACTGCGCGGTGAAAACCAGCTGTGAAGTATTACCAGGCAGAGCAGAAACGAACAAAGCGTTTGTGACATTTATAAACGAAACATTTCGCTTAAGAGAAGTCAGTCGAAAGAAACCAGTGGCAAGAAGTCATTCGTAATAAGCTGTAGGGAGAAGTCATAATGAACACTCGGTAGTCAATCCTCTAACATAGAGTCGTAAGAAGTCGGCCGTAACGTATAGTCGTCATACTCAGTTGTAGTAGAGACTTGTATATTAATAGTTATATACCGATAGCTCTACACTGATAGTTCCACGTTGAGAATTGTCCGTCAAGATGATATTCGAAGCAAATAAGCATTAGAGATATAATTTCTTGAAATAATTGCAAAAACCATTGAGATTTTGAATACAAAATCTACGCTTTTCGCGATCTAGTGATACGGACTTTGTCTAAATGAAAAATGCAAAAAGTCAGTTTTGTACACAATATATAGAATTAAAAAATATTTATTTATATATTTATTTATATTTTCATTTATATTTTCATTTATATATTTCTATTATCATATAATTCTAAGTTGGGTTTTCATCGATTGACATAGTGTTCCCGAAGTTATTTGATACTCAAAATTTATTCGCTAGTTTTCAAGAACTTGCTTTTTATCGGAACGTGCAATATATTCTTACGATTTTCATAAAAAAAAACGAAAAAGCAGAGTGTGTTGAGTAAACAAAATTGCGCCCACATTACATATTAAAGAAACTTATTAACCCATATTTCTATAAATTATTTATAAAATTTTCTTAAATTTATTTTATTCCTTGAATATTATTATTATTATTATTATTATTATTCTACTCTAGACTAATGAAATTAATTCTTAGACTAGAGATGAGAGCATTAGCAGCTTAGGCTATCGGCTTTGTTAGTGTTTCTTCATTTTTATGAAAACCACTCTAGCGCAATGAGATTTGAACACCCACGTGTACCGACTTGTTAGAGACGCTTCTTTACAGTTCAATCAACGTTGCAACTATTCCTTGAATATAATTTATAAATTATTGAAATATATATTTTTTAAAACATTTTCATAATTTTCTTTACATAATTTTTTTCGAATTTTGAATTTTTTTTGTTCTTACTTCTTCAAACTTTTCCATATATTTTTTAAATGTTTCGAATCATTTTTGAAATATTTCCATACATTTTTTTGAAAATGATATTTTTTAAATATTTTATTGAATAAATACAACTTTTATCCATTAGATGTATAGTTGCGAGTGCTTAGAAAAGTTCGCTACGAATATCTTCTTAAAGCATTAACACTTCTTACATCTCTTTTTATTTTACATATAAATAATTTCAACGAGATTTTTTGGTTAATGTCACATATTGCTTTTAAGTATACTTCCTCAACTTCCTCGTAGATGTCGTAGACTTTAAAGTTAATTTCAAGTTATTTTATTTAAACATGGGAAAGAAAATACTTTCCAATACAAGAAACTTATTGGGTTTGTTACCACTGCTGTACTAAGAAGCTGAAATGTGAAATCCATAGGTTATGAATTGAAACCGCTGGAATAAGCTTAGCTTTAAAAACATAATCACGCGAACAAAGTATAAAGTAATGTTAGGTAGTTTTAAGCAATAACTTAACTTGACTAAAAAAACTATATTTTTATAGCGCTTAAAGTATTCGATACCCCAAAATACCTTTCGAATGTCAAACTTGATAATTTACGCCATCAATTAAAAATATAGAAATTAATGATAAAAAATGTATACATTAGAGATTAGCATTCGTCCTTAAATCTTTGCTTCATTCGTTATCTCTCCATTGCTCGTGACAATGAGCCATGCATCCGTACGCCCCTACTATGTAAAATATTTGTTTATAACTTGTTTATTTCGGAGTAACAAAAGGAATTTTGATATACTAAACTACAGTTCATTAGTGAACAAAATTGATTTATTATTGGTGAGCGGAGAATGTTTAGTAACTATTTGTAATTAATTGAATTAATTTAAATTAATTATGTTTCGAAAAAACTTCCATAAATCAGACTCGTTCGAATTGTTAATGGAACAAATTCCTTACCACGTGTCTCCCATTGTAGTAGGTAGTAGGGCAAAGGTTTAAGCGTGATCGACTTTGTTCGTTTCGAACATTTATATAAAAATTTGAATTTAATTGTCGATGAAGTAGATTTATATGTATGTAGGGAATATTTTAAAACTATCAGGTGGGCTGAAAAGTTCGTAGACTAAAACATTGATGGCGCTACTAGGCTGAAAAGTTCGTACGCTGACACATAGATGACGCTATTAGTATTAAATCCATATGATTTTTAGTTAGCCCTAACCTTTAAAAGACACGTGTATAAATTTGACAGCTGTTGCACTATTAGTATGTGAGTTATAGCATTTTTAGTGAACTATGTGACTATGTGTCAGCCTACGAACTTTTCAGCCCATGTGTTAGCTAAAGGGCCGGACATCCTTAGGTTTTAATATATTCACTCACTAAACGCCCATAATTTCATTTCTTTAATCTAGATATATTCTTGTGTTTGTCGCAATCGCAACTTAAGGGAATAAAACCTACACTCTTTTTTTTTTTTGTTCCATTCTAAAGAATAAAAGTATACACTACAGCTTCCTTAATAGTTACAAGTGAAAATGGTAGCTAAACGCTAACGAAAAATATAACGCAATTTTTTATAAATATTTATTAACACGAAAATATAGCGAAAATCATTTTTCATAAACATTCGATAAATGTTAATTGGACTTTGGACTTTTATCCTTAGTAGCGATCTATTAGTATAATTTTACGATGAACATCAATAGTAGATCGATTACTCTATTTCACGCGTCTTATTTGACTGCAATAGTATAAATTTCCTTTTCAATGTAAACAAAGTACATAAGAGTTTTTGTACTGAGCACATATACCTCTGCGTATCTACGTAAACATGTAGAGAAATATGCGCGTAAACTATATATATCGTATTCATATTATAAGTTTCAATGTCAGTTGTGATTTGATTTCTTTTATTCTGCTGCTATAACGTCTTCTGAAGAAAAAGTCCAAAGTCGACCGTAAATTGTATAAATATATGTTTGTATTGTTTGTCGTCTCGAATATCTTAAATGTTGTTAGTCAATATAAATGTAACGAACAATGCAATGACAGCAATTAATGCTAACAATAAACACAATACTACCACCTCTGTAGCAGAAAAAAAAAAAAAAAAAAAAAAAAAAAAAAAAAAAAAAAAAAAAAAAAAAAAAAAAAAAAAAAAAAAATATAAAAAAAATTGTAATCAAAGTGCACAGATATCAATTTCTTCATTGATATTTAGCGTCTTACAGTTCTATAGAATTGTAACTGAAACAAGGTTCATTGTTGTTGCTTTTTTCAAGAAGTATATCAATTAAATCTAATTGTTATACAATCATTTTCATTTGCAATAAATATCGTAAACACTTAATGGGTCAGTAATAAGGTTTCAATCCGTTCATCATTCTGTTTAATGCCTGATTTAGACGGACGTCTTTGAAATGATGATAAGAATGTCATCAAGCATTTCCTATACTCTTTTATATAACTTGTACCATAAGTATAGATATTTATATAGATTATTACAAACAAACACTTGAAATTGTTTATTATATTTCAAATTTTTCAGTTTAATCTCGATTTCATGATTATATTTATGTGAACTATCGGACCGCTAACGAGAAGATAGAAATGGGTTATATTTTGCTTCAAATTCATTACTCATATACATTTTTTATCAGTATAAGGTTCTCATTGTACAGCCTTGTTGGCTGGGAAAATTATGTATCTGGAGTTGCCCAGAACATAAATGGCCGAATCTCTACCTCTACGAGGTCCCAGCTTTCAACGTCATGGTTCCTTGGTTTTCTATGACGGCTCAATGAGATTAAGGTTTTTAACTACTAATTCCCGGCGACGGGTATTTTTCTGGTCGTAGCAGGAAGCTCGAGAATTGTATCTAATTTAGATGTCTTCTCTTCCCGATAGTTCTCTGTTATTTAGGTCATAAATTGTCACATCGTATCTATGGCTGATGGAGGTAGTAGTTGTACTGGGTGCACATGAAACGTTTGCTAAATGTGTCGATGTCTTTCCAAGTACATAATAATCAGGAAAATTAGGTAGTGAGTCGTTCACATCCGAATCAGTACACATGGATTAAGGTGAACATATAATTCCGCGAGGATCAGCTTGCTCGAATGAGGAAGCTCTTTGTACTAAGTTGGCAACGTCAACAAACTTAGAGAATGCCTTATTGCGTGATTGCTGGGAACGGCCCTTGGGGGAGTTTCGCGGTTGGTTGTTGGAAAAGGAGTTGGATTTACCCTCTGACCAGAGGGAAACATTTGTCACCTTTGTACCTAAAGGTGTTTGTTCTGACACTCCGGGAGTTGAGAAGCCCCCTTTCGGGGATTGTTCCAAAGCCAGGAGGACTTTGCACTTAAATGTGCCCTGAGGGATGTCTCACGAAAGGTGCTCATGTTAATCATTTAAAAGTGTAAAGCCTTGTTGTGTCTGTTCTTTCACCTATCATCTCGATTGTTGGAACGCTCATGATCAGTAACAAATAGAGATATATATTGCTACGAAAACCACATACTGTTAAGATAAAGCTATGTCAAGCTTGCCGAAATCTATGAAGAAGAAAATTCTTTCCTATGCTTTACCTGCTGTATTCATAAAATAAAGGGGCGTTAGCAGCTAGCAGTTAGCGGTGCACGGAAAAGTTGCACACGGAATCTCTTAGGTAAAGGGATTAACGAAACTACACTTCGAAGTCCAGACAAGATGAGATGAACCAGCCAAAGCAGGACCAGAGAAAGCGTTTATGATTTTCAAAACGATTGTAAGTAAAAAGTAGTGAGTGAAATCAATTGAATATTGAGATGAGAGACAACGCGCGAGAATTCAAGATATAAGTTCTTTTTATATAATTGCAAATACTTTTAAAAATTGTAAATAAAATTTACGTTACTCAAGATAGAGTGAGACATAGTTGGTCTGAAGAAAAGTACAAAAAGAGCATTTTGTAACAATAGATAAAAGTTGAAACTTTAATGTTCATACCATAGTGATGTAAAATCTGGAAGATGAACCATTATTTCGCTACAAAAAAAAAATACATCCATTGTAACAACTCTTTACTCAATAAGTCCATAGGGTCACCAATTTTTTTTTTTTTTAAACAAACGTAATTTTCTCTTTCTCTTTTCTTCTCATCTGATTAAAACAATTCTAAGCAAACTAATAAACGAAATAATAGGGGTCACGATCATAAAGATTAAGGTAACATGGAAGGCTATTCTTTATGTGAATCATAGGTCATAACCAAAGATTAAATGTGGACTTCATCTGCTCATTTCATTTTAATATACTTATTTACAATTCAAAGCAAACCTAGAAGATTGATGCAATTTATTGAGTAAGACCACTCTAAGCTTGAGTAAAAAATGGACTTGAGATCGACCTTGCAACAATATCAGCAAAAGATAAAAAACTTTTACCTGCAAATTAATATAAAAACTTTTGCGAATATTTATCAATTAAATAAGTGTAAAGTTGGTTCACAACTTTTTCTTTTATGTACAAAAATTACTCCTTTTCGAGCAGCATAAATTACGCCTGGTACTATCCGGGAACTCATCATATTATAAAATCTACGAGAACTAATTAATTCAGAGTAAAATGAAAGTTCAAAATATTTAGTAATGAGTTAGTAAAGGTTCTGCTGTTTGTTATACATACACCGTAAATAGTTTTCTTTACATTTTCAACGTCACTCATTTATTAAAAACGGGTTTTGTTTGGGTGAGAGAAATTCCAAGACCTTGAATTCTAATTCAGCCGGTTTTTAATTAGACACCTTTTTACGATAAACTGCTTTTCGTAAATAATAATTCAATTTAACGAATGTTAAAGCACTACAATCACGTAAGATTAACAAAATATTTTATTTCATACGAAAAATAATTTTCAAATTAAACTTGAACGGAATTCTCGCAATAAAGAAATATTGAATCATATTTTACTTAGTAACATTTTTTTTTTTTTTTGCTCATGTGAAGCCACACATAAGCCAGGCATAAGGTACCACAAAGAATTTTCATAATGCATGTACATAATGGAACATAATGGAGTTATCTTGGTTCTGCCAATTCAGCAGAGAAAAACGGAATAACGGAAAAGTTTATTTAAATCCATTGGTAGATAACTTTGGATAAATTGGAAATTTTACCTTAAGAATTTCAACAGCTTTTTCTTTTCCTTGAAGGCAAGGAAAATGAATTGTTTAAAAAGAACTTAACATTATAGTCAACCCAATCAATGCATTTGAAGCTGACGCTCTTATTAGTAACCACACCTTTTACAATAGATCAGTTAAAGAAAGAATTCACACCCTTAGTTGGGCTAAAAAATATTGCTGTGAATCCTGATTGATTTTAATGCAAGAATACACCGGCAAAGCCAGAATCTAATACACGAAAATCCTTATAAGTTCATTGATGATTCCTAAATAGTTGATTGAAAGAAGTGCTCATAACAGACTGACTAAATAGTTGATTGAAAGAAGTGCTCATAACATACTGACTAAATATTTTGATAAAATCGCTACCCCAACGTCCAAGTTCGAAAAAGTTCAAAATTAACCGAAATTTGTGAAAGAGTTGTTACTTGAATACTAATGAAATTGAATCAATACCGCTTTCAAATAATATCGTCTGATCTGAGTCAATAAGTGACATAAGAGAAGATGGGCTGTAAAAGACCATTAAACATGTAAATACGCTACAAAACTATTAAAATCTATAGAGAAGAGTGATGAGATTTCTTTCAAATGCGCAAAAATGAATTCCAATAAACCAGGACATTTTTTAAACTTACAACTTAAGCATATCTAGCTAAATTTGTGGTGAAAGATTTATAAACAAATGTTCGTTGGGTGTATAACAAGAAGAGAAACAAGTAAAAAAGGTATATTCGGCTCTGCTGAATCTTTTATACCCACCACCACCCTTATCTTAAAACAGAGGGGGGAAACTAAATTGTGATAGTTGGGCGCGGCTGTAAAAGAACTTCCAATGTTTCTGTCAAATTTCAAGCCGGTATCTTAATTATTGCGACCAGGAGAATGTTTGCCACAGACAGACAGACAGACTGAGATTGTTAAATCGATTCTAAATTTGATGCTGATCAAGCATATATATACTTTGTGTGGTCTCCGAACTTTCGTTCTGGTAGTTACAAACCAAATGACAAAATGGAATATACCCTTCCACCTTCAGTGGTGGGTATAAAACGGTTAATTTCGTAAGCTACTTGGTGTTGAATTGATTGGTATACATTGGAAATAAACTTTTAGCGAGGAATTCCCAAATTGTCGATGTGAGCTACAACTTATCTTAAAACATGATTTTCCTTTTCTTTTTTTTTTTTTTTTTTTTTATAAATTCCGGTCACTTTTTACACGGATTGCAAGCATCATCGGCTACAAATGTAAACTAGTGCGGAATAATGCTCAAGTCTTTTTATTGCATTTCTATTGAACTTACGCTATTCATAAACATTTTATAGCGTTTACACCAACAAACTGATTTGTTTTTTTGTTTGTTTTTTCTGCTTTCTTTTCAAAGAGAAACATGATTTAAATTGGATTACAGTTAAAAGCGAGACAAAGCATTCATTCAAATACACAGGTGATAGAAAGAGCAAAAAAGCTGTAGTTTATTGTTTCTTCTCTAGGAGATGAAATATG
>KK351132.1:491998-515483 GCA_000671755.1 Glossina brevipalpis | reverse complement strand
CCAGAAAACACGTGCTTTCAGCTTATTTTATAGTGTAGACGTAAAGACTTCACCTATTTGATCCGTTTTCAATAGCAACATATATAAAAGAACTCCCAACGTTTCTGCCAGATTTGAAGACAATATCTTCCTTTTTGGGGCAAAGGAGAATGTTTGGCAAAAAAAACTAATCGTCCAGGAAGATTTAGATATTTTCAAGATTATGCATTCATTTGATGAATTTTATATAGCCTCTTTGGTGATGTTATGTGAGCTCGCTTATTTTGGCACAAGCCCCGCATTTTATACTTCGATCCTGCGACGAGTACTAAATACCCAAAGAAGGCTTTCGAGATCTTGTAAAGCATATATATATTCTTGATCGGAATCAAATTCTGAATCGATCTATTCATATCTTTCTTTGTGTACATATGTTGACATCGTCTTCAAATTTGTCAGAAACTTTTAAAGTTCTTGCAAACAGCTTGATATTGGAAATGGTCGAAACCAATCACCTTCAACATATCAAAGAAAAAATGTGCTGATATTACAAAATCAATGATAATGGGTATTCAAGATTCGGCTCCAGCCGAAAATAACTTTCTTCTTTGACTCTTGAGTCTTTTTTATATAACAGAAGCTACGTAACTAAATATGTTATAATTAACTCCGATGTAGTCCTAAAACCCTATATATTTTCATTTGAACCCACAGATCTTTCTAGGTAAACAACGAGAACGCTTTAGATTTTGCTCATATAGATTACAATATAAACGAGATAAATATATGAAATAAAAGAAGTTTCCAAATGACACGTTTATTCCAACGCCACATATGAATATCTATGCTTGTAGCTTAAAGAAAAAACCGCACGCGCATTCTTTATCGTTATCTTTTAAGGAAAGATTGCAAAAACAAAAACTTGAAGAAGCTACAAGTCATAACCATTTTAGGTCATTCCAACAGAAACATGCTATTTCAAAAATTCCAAATGTTCTTAAGAAAAATTAAGCTAAGAAGAACTCGTTAACCAGCAGAAAACAGAAAACATACATAAGTAACATTTTTTTTTTTTTTTTGCGAAGCACAAGAAAAACTTTTTATAAAAGCAGTCTTCCGAACAACAATTAAACAGAAGTGGCATCAAAGCACTTTATATATATACATACGTACGCACCAATAAAGCAAAGATGACCAAAACCAAATTAATAATAAATAGAAATAATATAAACAAGGACGGAGAGAATGAGAGAATAAGAACATATTTAAGGAAGCTATACAATTAACAAAAAATTAGAAAAAGAGGGATAGGTATTATTGAGAAAAATAAACAAACGTACGGAATGAGAGTGGAAGCGTAAAACCAGGGAGAGCGAGACAGAGAGAAAGAGAGGAGTTGATTTGAAAATAAAGGGGAAATGTCAAAAAACTTAACGAGAATAAAAACAAAAAATATTATTATGAAAACAACAATAACAATAATACATACCCGTTTTATATGCTAAAAGGGATACATTCAGTTATAATGGGCACAATACTTTTTTTTTAAGCATGAAATAATATAAGAATTGCAGTTAAGCAGATTTCTTTCCTTTTAATTTAATGGCAAACGATTCCTATTCATTTGGAATTTAACATATTTTTTGCTTAGTCTACCAATAATAACCAACATGCGAAAATAGAAATGACACGCCACGCTTTCAGTGACATTCAATTGCACCTAAAAATATTTGCACTAGTTTTTATTCCTTTTTTTTTTTTTTCTTTTTAATTTATATGAAATTTGTTGGCTTTCCCATGAAATCCAGTCAATAACATGTCACTTTTTCTCATGTATGAAAGCATTTGCTTCTTCATCTTTCTAATTTGTAAATAAAGAAAAAAAAACCGATTTTCTTTCTTTCTTTTTCACACCAACTTTCACAATTTTCTAATGCACATTTCTTTGAAATGAAATATTTTCGCTGTTTCTTGTTTTACTTACATAAAATTTTATCTTTCTTTTTCTCTTCCGCACATACAAATATAGATATTTTTTGTTTTTCTTTTATAAATAATTTTATTTTATATAAAAAAAATAGTAATTTTCCTTTTTAATTTTATTTATAGCGCTCGGATCGATTTATTTAACACGCACTCAATTCAAATTCACAAATGAAAGATTGTTCGTGAATGTTATGCAGTTAAGAAAGAAAAGAAAAATAGAAAAGAAAATCCAAAAATATTATAATCTCTCTTAAGAGCATGTTATATATGTATACAACACATCTCTTAACAACAAAATGTTCTCTTTCTTATTTCATTACTATACTTTTCTACAAGGCAAAAGAGTTTTTGTCCACAATTAAGAAGGACTAACTGTATCTACTCTTAAAAAGTATTTTATCTTAATTAATTATTTAAAAAACTCTTTTTCATAATTTTTGGTAGAAACTCATTTTTTTTCTCATTATTATTTTTCGCAAATGACTAATACAATGCCCTAAATTTTATCTATGAAAAGCAAATAATTTTTATAAACATTTCACCATTTTTGATTAATTAAAACTTTGATAGAGAATCTAGCAGAGCACTGACGCAATTTAAAAGCGTAAATTATTACAGAAATAAAGAGATGAAGCATTCGATAAGATCATAAGCTAATTCCACTTATTAGTAAAACAAGAGAGCCTTCTTTTTTTTAAATTTTTTAATGGTACACATTTAGGAGAAGTTATCAATTTTTATAAAAATGAAAAATCGGGACGGAATGGAATATCAAATGAAACGAAATAAAACGCCATTGTATACTTATTGATGATTCTTATATTTTCTAAACAAATAACACTCTGGCGTTATTTTTTGAAAAGATTGGAAGAACTGGAAATTATAATTTCATGCCTTGTGAGAAGGGTAAATGAGTTGAGTTGGTAATGAAATGTTCTTAGTAAGAAGTACTCGCATTAAAAACCCATTATATATGTAATTATTAAGAATTCTTAATGAATAAAGCCCTGATGATTTCGGTAAAGATCTGGTTTTTGAACTAAAATTCTAACTTTTTTATTTAACAAAGTTCGATTATTGAATATTTATATAACTATTTCATACGGTTTTTTGCTTATATATAAGTATGTACATAAAAAAGGCGAAAATTCTTTTCTTTTTTTTTTTCAAAACAAAAAAAAAATATTAAATACAACACACGGATAAAAAATAAAAATACAAAGTTTGTAAATAAAATGATTGGGATAAGAAGTGTTAAAAAACAGGCCATTGACAAAGATTTATTAATCATTTAGATCCTCCACATTTTGTTCATTTTTAACAAGCGTTCGATGATTATCAATGAGTAGCACAGACCCGTCGTCATTGTTGCGACTTTTTGATAATACAGCAATTTTAGAGTATTTTGCGGTAGATTTGCGTGTTACTCGCGTTTTAGCTGCCGCTGTAATAATGCAAACGGTTTCTGATGATGGCATTGGTAGAATACTGCTGCTGGTAATAGCTGTTCCTGTATTAGACAAGCTGGGAAACTAATAATGTATAAACCAGAAATATTGCAATAAGAATATTAAGGAAAACAGGAATGCGGGACGGTGTGCAAAAGTACTTGACCTCGCAGTATTACGTTTGTGTGTGTGTATATTTAAATAAGTATTTCATGTTACAATTTGGGTTTTTATAGTCTTTTTACCTTTCTCATGCCAGTAGTTGCTGCGGTTGCCGCCTTCCTAACTGGTGTCGTTGGCTTCATTTTCACTGGCTTGATAATTGGAGTTGAAGTCCGGAGTGGCGGTGTTGCATAAAACATAGCCGATGATTCTTGTGATGACCTTTTCAAAGAATTCGCCGTTCGCTTCTGTGTGACCGCATTCGTTCTGCCAGCAGAAAGGGAATTACTGGTTGAGGGGGAAGTCGAAAAAGACGTCGAGGCAACCTTGCCTGTCGACATAATATTATGTCGAGTTGACATAGTAGATTTTGTATAAGCCGGTATATTTGCTGCGTGTGGCGGTACCGTCTGCAGCTGATAACCGATTATATTTTTTTCGGTGTCATAAATTGGAACTCCTCCTTCGTGAACTTGTACGCTCCTTCGTGAGGTTTCATAATTTGTTGACTTATGTTTGGTTACCGTGGCTGTGGTCAATGATGTGTCACTGATATCTTGAGAGAAGACTGATGCGGTCGTTGAAGACAAATCTGTTGCAGTTGTTTGCACACATGTGTTTGACGGCACCGTGGAAATGGACGAAGATACGTCGTTCAAATGTAATACTTGTTTCAAATATTCTTCGATCAACATTATCGTATTTTCCAAATCTTTAGACTGGAATTTGCAAGTTGTCGAAAGCGATTCGATTACTCGGTGACGATCGGCAAGCGTCAATTGATCGAACGGTTTCACGAACTTTTTAATTAAAACATCTAAACGCTTAAAGTTAGTGCGATTCATTGAACGATGAGGATCGGTATCTTGCTGCTGTTCTTTTTGTTGCTGAGCGACGGACGGTACTGCGCAGTTGGTAGGAGATGATACGTGGATAGGATTCGTTTCTTGTGAAGCAACTGCTGCACGTATTTTCGGAGTTATGGTTGTAGTGCGCGGTAAATGTCGCGCCAAAGCATTAATAGCAGGCGAAAGTATCGCGTTGGCACTGAGCGTAGAATTTGACGATACTAAGGGCGGTGAAAGTATTGTGTTGGCAGTAAGCGTAGAAGTGGTCGATGTAATCGTTGTTGGATTAGTAAAACAGGTTTGTTGATTGTTACTTATCAGTGCCGCAGTTCTTAATTTTTCAGCTTTTTGTCTTACGACGTCGGGTATTGTGCTACAACTGCTTTCCAATTCAGCTCGCGTTATCACTTTTGTCGTCAACACAATATACGCAGGTATCTCTTTGATAGGTGTATGTACCTGAGTATGCATTCTAGTCGGATCTATAGCCGGCATATTTCCGTCCAAGTAAGGACAGCAATAATCTAGCAAAACGTTTCCATGATTACGATTGTACTTAATCGGATGTAAAAAGGAATACAAGCGTGTGCCTTTTGCATCCAACAGTGGCGGTGTGACACCAAATGAGGACACGAAACTATTTTGATATGAGTCCGTTGTTTCTGTGCTATTCAATAAACGAATATTTGTCGGTTGTTGGCTGTTAATGCCAGTATACGAAGAATTCATGGCATTAACTGCTGCTGCTGTGATACTTTGCGCACGAGCCATTAAAGTCGGCGTATCAGGCAAAGCGGCTAAAGGATCATCATCAATTTCATGTTTAGGTTGCAATGCAACAAATGCATCATCTTCGTTGACCAATGGTAAAGATTTAACCGGCATACAGGCAGCAGTAATATCAGCTGTTTTACTCGATACGGCCGTCGAAGTTGTTGTTGTGGAAGAAATAGCAAGCGGAGGTAGAGCACTTGTATTATTATCAGATTTTTTATTTCCGGCAAAATCCTTCGTATTAGGTACTATGTTATTTACACTCGATTGACCACCAATTACTTGCGGCGTTGCTAACGTTTGTTGTGGCGTTACGGTCACAACATTGCCGCGACTTATTACTACACCTATACGTAGCCCCGTTTGAGGATTATTGGTTACTAAAGGCACATGGCTTGCATTTGAAATTGATGGAGTTTTTGGCGGAATTCTGGATGAAGATGGTGATAGTGATGGTGAATTTGTAATTGGTAGAGAGCTAGTAATTCTTTCACGATTATTAGTCCAGACACGGGATGTTACTGTGGGAAAAAAAAAGGCCAACAATTATGTGAAGGGTAACAGAGAGAACTGAATAATTTATTTTAAATATAGCTTTTTGAAAGAATTGTTTCAAGCTTTCAAAAAATAGAATACATTATAATGGTTGGAAATTACAGAATTTTTTTTCACGGAATTTTATTCGATTAACCAAGAAAGCAGTCAATAGGTTTGTAAGGATTATAATATTGGAATATACAACTGCACAATCTGAGGAGTAGATAAAAATTTCTATAAATCGAACAATTTCTTTGGAATAGTGGTAATGCAGACCATTTGAGAGCAATCATTACGAATATTTTACAAAATTAGTTAACCCCAGTAAGAACTAAAATCTCACGCTATATATATTCTGAGGATGTGTAAATTTGGGTCTAAAGGATATTAGTTTTCATGTATAAAAATTGAAATCATTTATGTATAATAAAATACTCAGTTGCTCTTGTGGCTAGAAATTGTAAAGGATTATACAATCTTGTTGAGGCGGCTTTTTTGATTTAGTTTTTGTCCATCCCTGCCTTTATATTCTTGATATATATTCTACGAAGCAAACTTCAATAGTTTCAAATATTATAAATAAAACAATATGGTTTATGTGACCTCTTTTAAAATTGGCAACGTACACAGGCAAATGATATTATTATTGAGTAATTCCTCTTAATTAAGTAACTCGTCTCGTTGAGCACCGTATACCGCGCGATGATACTATTATTATTATTCTATGAGAGAGGCATTTTGAAGTTACCTTTAAAATGGCAACAAATCATACAACAAAACGGTGCATATTTGACCCAAATCGGCCAATCCGAAGCATGTTAAATAAAGTCCTGAAGTTCATATA
Organism: Glossina brevipalpis; assembly: GCA_000671755.1. Classification (NCBI taxonomy): domain Eukaryota; kingdom Metazoa; phylum Arthropoda; class Insecta; order Diptera; family Glossinidae; genus Glossina; species Glossina brevipalpis. Next base: position 508,905 of record KK351132.1, on the reverse strand, counting down.
AAAATAATGGATTTCTTTTTCCCCAAACTAATATTTACATATGTAGAGAAAGATTAGAAGATTGTCTACACTTCTACAAATTTAAAAAATAATTATTAACAGAATAGAATTTTCTTGCCGCCAAAATTACACGTTTAACAAGCCTCAGAATATATGGTTTCAAAGAAACTTTTAAGGCGATAAGTGGAAGGGAAACAAGAAGAACGAACCGTGAAACATTTTCGAAAAGTTCTTTTATTTAGGTCGCCATTTATTCGAAATTTCTTCCGGCAATCCGGCTCCTCCTAGGTGATTTAGATTATTATTATTCTAAAAATGTTTTAAACTTACCCGTTTTATTGACCTTCGCCGCTTCTTTTGCTATTAAATTGGGTTCTTTAAACAAAGCTTTAGTAATGCTCGGCTCATCTATTTCTATTTGGCGATATGTTTGTAAGTATTTTCTCACGACTGAACGATTTATACGAACAATCAATCTTCGTATAGGTAACTTATGTTTATCCTGCACAAAATTGATAGCAAATATTTTTGATTAATTTTGAAAAAACTGTAACAGTCAGTTTGCGTTTTTACCTTAATAATTATTTCTGTTTTTTTCTGCGGTGCTTTAAAATCTATTTCAATTTTCGATGTTGGAGACAAGTTTACTCCTTTCAATTTCTTTCTTGTATTCTCGTAAGTTTTGAGTTTTTTGTTGGTCCCATCAAGTAGACCACCAAATACTTGGGGCTTCGGGAATGCCATATTCACAATTGCGGATGCACTTTCCGTGGGAGGCAATATTTTCGTACCAGTCATACCTATTTTCTGAACTTTTTGTTGCTGCTGCTTTGTGCTCTCTACAATGGGCGGCGTTGCTTTTTCCACAGCAACTATCGTTTCCTTAGACACTGATGGTTTATTGGATTTTCCCACCGTAGTTGCTGCTGACAATGATAACTTTTTTAAAGTTGAACGTTGACGCTTTTCTAATGGATTATTGGCATTTAATATACTCTCTTTCATTTTCTTAGACCAAGAGTCCATTAATGCTTCAGTTTCGCTCCTTTTAATTCTACCTTTCGGCGTACTGGTTGACGATCGTTCTACGCTATTAACAGTAGTATTGTTATCCAATATTATATCTGCTACCATGGCAGGTGACTTCCGAGATACTTTTCGATTGCGCCAAAACTTTTGATATCCACGTCTGTTGTTTCTTCTTGCTATTTGCTCTTTTTTTATTTTATCCGTTGATATTTTTGCTGACAAAACTTTATCATGAATGTCTTTCGTGGAACAAGACATTTCTAATGCAGCAGCAGAGTCGATTGTCACCTTCTGCGTACCGTCCTCCTCTGTTGCCACAGTTTTTTTTTGCGTTTGTAACCATTCTGTAAAAGTCATGACGCTTGTTGTAGAGCAAGAAGATTTCTCAGAAAGATTAGCTTTTTTGTTTGACGATAATAGTGCCGTCGACGACCCTGTTGTTTCCGTTATACATTTGTTGGATGTATTTTTGACATTTTCTTCGTTTGAATTATTTTGCTGTTTCGCGTTGTCTTCAGAGTGCACACTTTTCGTATAACAAGTAAATTGATCGTTCTTGGCCTTCGAATCATTTAAAATCGTTTCCATTTCCTCCAAATTCATTTCATTGTTCTTTTCTTCAAGATTTGTTGAAATTTGTTTTTCTAAAAACTTTTCTTCATTTTCATTAATAGCTTCCGTAGGAGAAGACGTTGCAGCAGTGGATTCCATTCTTAGATCCATTAGCGATTTATTCAATTGTTGTTTAATTGTTTGATCTTTATTTTCTTGTCTAAATGGTAGAGATTTAACTTCCACTTTTACTTTTTTTACAGGACTTTGGGCAGACGCTTTTGTCTCCAATTCTTCTGATTCTTCTGGTATAGTTTTACGTGATCGCACTAAAAAAAGAAAGACGCGTTTTGTTCGATTTTCAAAATATAAAACGAATCGTAAATAATGCTTACAAGATTTTCGTGTTAAATCCAGTTTTGGTTTTTTAGCTAAAGTCGGTAAATCTGAAAAAGTATTAAATTTATGTTATTTAATAAAAAAAAAAAAAATTGTTTTTAAATTTCGCAAAAAAAATCTTTTCAAAATAATAAGAAATTTAACGAGTTTTTTCTATTTTTGTTTTTCAACTCAACATACATCTCGTAGATGCAATCTATTGCTTATCAAAAAAATATTTTAGTCTATTATTAGCCATTTGACTATTGATTGATATACTAACGACGACGTTTACGAATCTTTTTAATCTTTTAATCTTTATTTGTGAATTTGATTAAACAAAACTTGAGAATATAATCTCCGTTATGTCATTTTCAAAAACTAACTTTATAACCTTGTCTTACCATCTTTATTAGTTTCATTATTAGGCGAACGTAGATTGCGTTTATTTTGTACTAAACTGATTACAGGTGATGAAAATATAATGGAAACTTCCTCTTGTTTAGGGATTTTAGTACCTCCTTTCTTTTGGATTTGCGGTTCTTTAAACAGTCTTTTCGCTTCATCTACAAAAACAAAATAAAAAAATTAATTAAAATCAAATGCAAAATTTTGCTTCAAAATTTCGCGTAGATGTACCACCAACCTTTTTCAATAAAAGGAGATTCTGTGCCTCGTTTTCTTAACGTATTACGTCTGAGATTGACTTCATTTCCGATTGGTGTTGCGGCACGCCTTGTGTCGCTGCTTTGACTCGATATGGAATTAGTAGGTGATGACCGATATTTGTGCGTAATTAAGTATTTCGATAGTTCATCCGAAGATTTATTTTGTTCCTCTAAAAGTAATGAAGAATTCTTTAATTCAGTACAAGCTTCTTGGGCTTTGGATACTTTTGAAGCTTCCATGGTAGTAGTAAGAAGTGATTTATCATTGATGGAAGTGGTTTTAGAAAGCTCTTCCTGTCTAGCCTTCTGATCCCCTTTCGATCTATCCCTTAAAATACGAGACAACTTTGTCGAACTTTCGTCTAAAACTTCACAGTTGTTATCTTTTCGAATAGTTTGAGTATTATTAGGCGATGATTTAAGGACGGTCGTTAACTTATCTACTGGTAGCTTTTCTACGGACACAACATTATCAGGCGCCAACTTGTGTGCCATCATTAAATTATTGATTTTTTTATCATTAGCTTCTTGGATAGTGGCAGTAGGATTATGTAAAGTGATCTTTTCCGTTACATCGTCTACTGGTTTTTCGGTAGCATTGCATTTTGTCGTTTTTTCTTTAATGTTCTCCTTAGCTTTGTTGTTGTTAGCTATAATTGAATCGTTTGCCTTTTCCTTTGTTTTTTCAACGAAATTTTCTGCAATTTGCTTGTGAAGAGACTTCTGCTCTGTTGTATAATCCCCTTTTATCTTTTCTGCTATTTTTTCGATAATATTGGGTTTCGTCATTTTTCCCTTTTCAGTCTTTTCTTCACTTTCTATGGCTGTAGCAATAGACGTCTTTTTTCCTGTACTTACTTCTCGTGCATTTATATTTTCTGGTTCTTCGACAATGCTGGACTTAGCCACTAGTTTCTCTAGTAGTTTACTACCACTCTTACCATTGGAATTATCCTTCTCCTCTTTCATTGCACTTTTTTCATTTGTTTTGTTCTCCTCCTTAGCATTCGATTTTACAGGTTGTAATGTTTCTTTTTCTACTCTTAATGATGGTTTAGATTCTGTGCTTGTGGTAGATTTTGGTGTTGCGGATTTCGTTTTCGGTGGTATGAAAATTTCCTTAGAACTTCCTTTAATTTGCAATTTTCTCTCTTTCGGAGAACTTAGTTCTGCTTTATCATCTTTCGAATCCCTAGATGAATCTCTACTTGACGTAGACAACTTTTGATTCTCCGAACCTTTCGAATCAGAAGAAGAAGACTCACGTGAACTCAAGCTTATCATTCCGCAAAAGTCTTTGCTTTTTATTGATATTTGCTTGCTATCGATTATATCTTTCGATATCACAATCTTTTTACTTCCCCCCTTAAGATTTGTTACAGAATTATCCAACTTTTCTTTGGAAGATGTTCTCGTTAGACTACATGTTTCGCTTGTTAGCTTTGCACCTTTGCTTTCTTTCATTAAATCACGTGAACTGCGGTATTCTTTAGAGGGTGTTAGTTCTTTACTTTTTAAATCAGATTTTTGTTGTGTTTCATTTGTTAGTTTGTTACCTTTACGATCTTTCGCTGCATCCCGAGGATTGCAAGAGTCCTTAGATGATCTTGTTTCATTATCCCGAAAATTAGATTTTTGTTTTGATATTATACTGGAAGTGGAGCATATCTCTCTTGACATTTTATCATCTTTACGTTCTTTTGATGAATCTCGTGAGCTACAGGAATCTTTAAGAGATCTTGCTTCTTTACTCTTAACTCGCCTATTTGCATTTGATAAGATTTCTACTGTCTTTTTACCGTCTTTAAGTTCTTTTAACGATTCTCGCGAACAGCTGAAATCGTTGTTAGCTGGTCTTGTTTCTTTATCTTTGATAAGCGACTTTTGTTTTGAGGGTGAACCTGTACCGCTATAGATTTCCTTTGTTAGTTTACTATCTCGGCGTTCGTTTAATGATTCAAGTGATTTAAAGGAATCTTTAAGAGAACTTGTTTCAATTGTTGGCTTAATATCTTTACGTTCTTTCGACGATTCCCTTGAATTGCAGGTATCCTTGAAATTAAATTTTTGCTTTGAACTTCCAGGAGGAGAGGATATTTGTTTTGTTGATTTGCTATCTTTTCGATCTTTCGAAGATTCTCGTGAGCTGCAAGAATCCTTAGATTCCTTTCTTTCTTTATCCTTGAAGATGATCTTTTGTTTCGAAGGTGTACTTGTGGGACTTGATTTGATCTCTTTTCGATCTTTGAACGATTCTATTGAACTTTGCGAATCTTTAGAATATCTTGATTCTTTTGAATTTCTTTTATCATCCCTTTTCGAAGGATCGGTGGGTTTTTTAATACCAACTTTTATATCTTCGGATTTCATTACATTTAAATTGGTCTCCGTCTCGACAACATCTTTGCTTCTCTTAGGATTATCGATTATCCTTGTTCTTTCATCCTTTTCATCTTTTAAGCTTGTGCTACTACTAGTAGACTTTTCGTCTTTATTATTATGTTTTTTACCCCTTAAATTAGTGGGCTCAGTTTTGTCTATTTTCGTGCTAGATTTGCTTTCTATAACCATAGCGAAATTATTTTCTGAAAAGCTTATAAAGCTTTCTTTACGGTCATTTGGCAATTTCTTATCTCTTCTCGTTGGCGTTCTACGAGACTCGTTACATCCAGAGCTTTTAAAATCTTTTATAATTGCAGGAACAAGTCTTCCAACGTCTTTTTTGTCAGACTTTACTTTACATTCTGTTGGCAATTGTTTATTTACATCCTTAGAATTCCTTGAGCCTCTTGATTCGTACACATTTCCAAAGTTTTCAGTCAGATTCCTATCACTATTAGAAATTTTTTCCGAATGTTTCTCAGTTGGAGGAGGATCTGCAGCAGGTTTTATTAAACTATATTTTTGCTCTTTATGTTTAAATTTCTGCACAGGTTTGGACTTTTCAGAGATTTTATATTTTCCAATATCTTCGTGTTTTGATAATTCGTCCACTTTCGTTCCTTGTGATTCCTTATGTGTTTCTATCGCATTATTCAATTCTATTCCCATTTGATGCTTTTTATTATCGTTTTTTTCATCATCATTTCTCTGTTCTTCTGTTTTGTTTTTTGATGACGATTCATTGCCATCTACTACTACTTCTTGAACATCATTTATATTCATTTTGATTTCTTCTGCGTCCAATTTCGAATTTTCAAAACCTTTAAAATCATTAAAAATATCTTTCAATTCATCCTCGCTGGTCGGGATTTCTGGAGTTCTTAAATTTCTAAATCGTTTCCTGCGACTACGTGGTTTAGCTGATTTATCAGTTTCAGCAATTTCTCGTTTCGATTGTTCAATTATAGCTTGTAAATCGTTAAGTTCTGCTTCAATATTCTTGTTTTCCACGAGAATATTTGTTTCCTTTTCTTTAGTTTTATCCAAAAAAAGATTTGTTGTGACTAAACAACAATTTATACTCGATTTTTGATCTTCGACAGCAGTTTTCTTTTTATCACTTTCAATTTCGGCGTATTTAAGATTTTCTGTTTCTTTTTTGTCTTTTGATGGCAATGTTGATGTTATTAGTGGTTCCTCCTTTGTGTCTTTTTCTATTGTTTGATATTTCTTCTCTGACTTTGCTGTATTATTTCCTTTTGTGGAATTTTTAATTTCATCGTTTTCTTTGCCCTTCAGTTCTTCGTTTGGTAACGATCTGTCAGATTTCTTTTCATTATCCTTTAAAACTTTTTGTTCATTTGTTGCAAACTTTTCCACAATTTTATCTTGGTTAATAGTTGACATAGCGCTCAATTTAGTTTCTTTATTACTCATATCTGTACTCTTTGTTACATTTCCTTTTTGACAAATTTCATCTTTATCAGCGTCCTTTGGATTTGTTATATTTCCTTTTTGACAAATTTCATCTTTATCAGTGTCCTTTGGAGAAAGTTTTGTTTTCACGTTTATATTGGATGATATTCGTGCGGCAAAATTTATACTGGTTTCGTCTATATTCGCAGCATTTGCTTTTAAAACAAGTTCTGACTTTTCGGAAGTATTGGAAGCGTTTTCGATTGGTTTTTTTACATTTTTTTCTGCTTCATTTTCCTTTCCACCAGTTTCCTCTGTAATCACTTTTACTTTGGTGGAACTTTTTTGTAATACGTTTGCAAATACTGTCGTTGCGTTGACCACTTCCTTTTGTTTCTGGTTGTTTTCCATTGCTTCCATTTGTCTCGAGATTGCCTTTGAGTTTGCAGATATTTGTGAGATGCTTTCAAGTACTGCATCTGTAATAATTGGTTTTATATCGCCACTTCTTTGATCGCCTTCTCCCTCCTTATCTTCGGGCTGTAGTTTTGTGGATAATTGTGATAGGCATGTGCTTGTAGCTTTTTGTTGTTGTAAGTCGCTTTCTTTTTGACCGCTTTTCTTATCAACCTTAACTTTTGGAGTAAATACTGATTTCATGAATATTTTTTGTTTATCGTTTACAGACGTAATCGTTGATATTGTTGGTGGCATGTCATTGTCTTTCTGCCCGAGTTGTACATGGGCCATTTCCACTTCCTTCGTATCAGATCTTGATTTTGTCAACGTTTGCGATACGCTTGGCATTATAGTTTTTTTATTATTTGACTTCGTTTCGTCTTCTTCTTTTCGAACACTTTCCAATGTCGTAATCACTTCGTCCGTAATACATTTTTCCTTCATAGATGTTTTAAGTTCATTTCCTGTATGCTTGACTATATTCGTTTTCATTTCATTTTCATCTTTATGATCTTTACTCAGCTTATTGTCCAATTGTTGTTGTTTCGTGGAAAGTTTTCGTGTCTTAGATGATATTTGAGAAACATTCAGATTTTTAGATTTGGCAATAGACGATGCGGTTTCGTTTTCCTTTTGGTCACTTTCCGGTTTAACTACTTCTTTTTTAATAATTAAATTTTTTGCGGGTGCTTCTGATATACTTGTAATGGTAGTTTTATCAATGTTTGATTCGAAATCGTTTTCTTTTTGGCTTTTGTTCTGCTCAACCTGTTCTTTCGTGGCGAATTTCAATTTCATGGATGTGTTTGAAGGGCTCGAAACTTTAACTTTTGCAAAGTTCTTATCAATTTCGATATTCTTTTGATCATTTTCCACCTTAGAATCTTCCTTTGCAGTTGCAGAACTAGATTTTATAGATATAGTTTGTGATGCCCCAGTAGTAACCGTAGACTTGGCAATATTCGATGCTTTTTCATCAGCCCTATGATCACTTTTCAATTTTATTTCTTGTTTCGTGGATATTTTTGGTACGCTTGAAATGATTACTTCTATTTCATTTCCCTTACTTCCGGTTTCCGGCTTAAGAACTTCTTTCCTGCTAGTTCTTAATTTCGGTGGTATTCGTGATATGGCAGGAGGAATAGCAGGCTTTGCATCACTCAACTGTATTTCGGTTTGCTGCTTTCGGTTGCTTTCGACTTTACCATCCTTTTTAACAATTGTTTCTGTTTGCGGATTAGCATTGTGCGCGCTGGTTTCATTCGCGATATCTGAACCTAATTTGTTTGCTTTTCGATCACCTTCCGTTTTAGTCATTAATAGTGAATGAGCACCTTTTTCTTTATTTGATTGTATTTCCTTTTCTTTGTTACAAACTTCGGACGACTTTTCAATCAATTGTGTGTTTTGTTTCTTAGCCTCATTTGACGACTCTTCCTTAATTTTAGATTTTTGTGGTATTTTCTTTATTGTTGCCAGGTTTGAGTCTCTTCTTTCTGTAATGGTTTCTTTTACATTTTTCAACTCTATTTTTAAATTTTCTTGAACTTTTTTCACTGCAACAGCAGCAACAGAATCTATAAAACTGATCTCAAGTTCAGCTCCCACATCTTGTAAGTTTTCCATTTCTTGTTGAGCTTTAATTTTCAGCATAGCTTCAGCATAAGATTCCTCCAACATTTCGTCTACAGTTGATAAATTAGAATCGTTTGAATTATTACTTGGTGAAATTAAATCTGTTGGTGGTTTTATACCGGGACCAGGGATTGGCGTTATTGAAACCTGAATAGGTTTCTTTTTATCTAATTTAAAAGTGAGAAGAAACGTAATGAGTATAATAAAGAAGTGATAGGAAGAATTATCGAAGCTAATATATATTACCTGCTGTTATGTTTTCTTTTGTATTTGCTTGTTTGGTACCTGTTGTTGTGTTTGCATCTTTTACGGGTTCCGTCTTAAATTTTTTAAAATCAGAACTTGGAGTGTATGGCATCAATATTGTATCGCTTATTATTATTGCTTTGGTTGGCAAACTTTCAATTACTTTTGCTGTACGTGCATCCAATACATCGGTTGATATATTCATATTATCAATTTGGGCGTTAATAATACTGCCGCCATCACGATCGAATTTCCGTGAATCTGACAAGTTCACATTTCTTTGTTTTGAGTTATAGGTAACTTTATGATTTTCCCGTGATTCAATTTTGACACAGCTGGCAGAAGTACTGGGCATATCCTTACGTGACAATGTAGTGGATGAAAGCGTTGTAGTTTTTAGATCTAATAAAATCCATTGGAATAACATATATACATTAATGTAAAGTAAACATAATATTAAAGATTTTGCTTAATCCATAAGATCTTTTTAGTTATTTGAAAGATATATAAATTTATTTATGGCTTACTTAAGTTGGAAGGTATACTGTCGGTATGATGCGTTAATTCAATTATTTGAGAAGCGCTAGAAAAATCTTCATCCTCCATAGCACCCATATTGTTCGTACCTAAAATATCATCATCGTCATCATCATCTAATTCACTTAAAGTATGATAAAATGTTTCACCAGATATATCCGAGATTGTGTACAAGTCCGAAGCAACATCAGATAGATTATCTAGATCTGAAAGCAGCACATATTATATGTTCACATATATATATACCTATATAATATTAGGCTGGGGAAAAGGTAATCCATCCAATCTTATAAGAACTTCAGGACTTTATTTAACATTTCGAATTGGGAAATAATGGATTACCTTTTCCCCAACCTAATATTATATTATAGAACTTAAGACCAAAAAGCAGGGTTTACACTTACTCAATGGGTCCTCTTCTGGATCATTGTTGATAATTTTTTCCGGCCTAACGATAGTGGCAGGAGGCTTAATTTGAATTTTTGTCTTTTTAAAAGATCCCAGATTTAATTGCATTGCAGTTAAAGTAGTGCTACTGGTGGGTTTTGTATTAGCAGAAACTCCAGAGCGTGGACAAGCACTTGATGTATTGGAACTTTTCTACAGTTTACAAGTAAAAAAAAAAAAAAAAATTATTATGAAAAGAAATGGCTTCAATGAAACTTTTTCGCTTACAGGATTTCTTTTTAGCTGCGTCCGTTGATTTCGTACTGTTAATGATTTGCTTTTTATGCTAGATGAAGAAGATGATGATTCCTTGGTCGTAACAATTCGATTATTTTTAATGGTTGAAGATTCAGGTTTAGATGTTGAAGGAACAACTGGAAAAAGAATGCATTTCATTACTTTGTACAATTTATTTAGACCATGAGAATAAATTCTTGGACTAAGGTATGGATGAGCACTAGCTATTAAGACTATCGATTCTATTTTTTTTCTTTTTAAAAGTAGCCTAGATGGTTGACCTGATCGTTTTAATAAAGTTAAATATTTTTTTTGGTCTTTTGTTCCCCAGATACTTTCAAGATGCCTATAGAATTAGATGATGTTCCGTGTATAAATCTTGGAACTGTGGGAAGGTTTCAGCATTCGCAAACTGTATATTTCATCGTAAGGCTGTGTCCACAGTTGAAAAATTGAATGAGTAGGTTTCTAAGGATCCCTTGGTTTGTTGCAACAGTGAGACAAACAAGGGTAAATTCTCACAAATGTCTTGATTTTTTGGATGTCGGTTGGATATAGTAGTGGTGGAATTAGGATTAGCATGAGAGCAGTGTACGAAGTAATAAAAGTATCACTAAAGATTTTTTTTTTTGTTCTAATATATTTTTGGAGGCCAATCGTTTCCATTGTGCCATTCGTAATCAATTAATGATGCCGCGAAGACGCAAGTTTTGTTACTAGAACTGTTCGCTCATTACCCAAGAGGACATTATGACTCGGTATCCCAAAAAAAATTTTAAATTTGTCTCTACAAGTGGTAATGGTATTCCTTACATTTTTATTGTTGTTCCACTTGAAATTTAAGGTGTTGTGCATAGCTTCTATGACCGACAAACTATTAGTAATGACAGCGATTTTGAGCTTGGTCCTGCGAGCAATGTTAGTGGTTTGTAGATTATCTCTAGGTTCGGCTGTAAATGTAGTAGCGCTTTCATGTAGGATATGATTAACCTGAACTTGCCCTGTGTCACCTACGGCAATTTAACATACCTTTTGATTTAGTTTTGCCAGTAGAATTTGAAGTCATAACAGACATTGTTCCCAACGTTGCCGAAGTCTTCGAAACTGTTGATTTTATCTGAAGTTCGTCAACCACTTGTTCTTCTAATGATAGTTGCAAAAAAAAAGAAAAAGCAAAAAAGAAAAGTGAAGAATACGTTCATATGCATAAAGGCATTTCCTTGCTGTAAATTCAAATGTGTTTTCTAGCATTTGTTTACAAAGACATTCTTCCTATTAGGTTGGCAAGAGTGAAATTTGTAGTTAATAACAAATAAACAAATAATGAGTACACTAGTTGGGCAAGAATGAGTCTCCAAAACATACTTAAAATCGTAATACTCAACAACAAAAGGATCTGGCGGAGAATGTCTGATGATCTAGCGTAGTTGTGGTCCATTATGATTTCATAAAACCCCAGTCATTGATCACACAGGAAAAACGTACTGCAACCAAATGGACGAAAGGAAGACAACCTAGGTAAGTCAACAAACTGACTTCTATCTTATTGCTTGATGGCGTTATACCAACCACACCTTGTACAAATGTGTACATGAATTGGAGTTGGAATTTCATGTTCTCCCTACTCACAAGACCCAGCCGCCAATGACTACCATTTCTTCCGCAATTTGGACAACTTTTTAATAAGAAGGTAATTTAATTCCAATAATGCTATAAAACTAGCCTTGCATGAATTTATTAACTTTCTCTCACCCGCGAAGTCATTGACTTACATCCTGCCACTTGAATGGCGAAAATATATAGACAATACTTGTGCATACTTTCATGAATAAAATAGTTACTTATATTTGCATCTTATGAGCCAACCTTGTCTCTCTTTTCTATAAATTTTATTCTTACCTAAATCTTTTACCAAATTATCGGTAGAGTCCATGCTATCTTCTTTTTGGTTTAAAATATGTTCAACTGTAAGAATCAATATAAACAAAAATTTAATCCATATGCTTTGTCCAATTCTTCGCGCTCATCATATTTCAACTCACGCTTGTTTTCTGGTAAAGGATCATCATCTGAATGAACATCAAAAAAATAATTAAATATTTCTGGATCTATTGAGGATGAGGAAGCATCGCTATCATATTCATCGTAATTAGCCTTTTCTGTTATTGTTCCTTTAATAGTTACGTCCGTGTTGACAGATGAATTGTTAGCGAAACTACCAGCACAAGAATTTACTTCTTAGGCCACATATAAGAAAAGGGAGATATATTAACTAATTGAAAACATGTCTTTGGCTTCCATTATTTTTTTATGTTTTCCTACTTACCCGGTAACACTAGATCTTCATATCCCTCTAAATATTCAATATCTTCCATTTTATTTTTTGCCCCATAAATTTTTATGAAAATAAACTCTTTTATTCATTGCAAAATTTTATAAAATACGCTAATAATATTCGCGTTTTCTTTGGAATGGAACTATTCTGCCTTCTTTAATTCACAGAATTGAGTTTACAATAAAATATACGTCTGGTAAACTTCAACTCCTTTTTAACGTTTTTTCTGTGGAAAAAAGGAATACTTTTTACTTTCTTCTCTTTTAGCCAATTTGTCTGTCTCATCGGTGCATACACGACCACTTTGTAAAACTTTTACTAAAAATGAATTGCAATTCTTGCCAGTTTTACTATGAATTTTAGTTAAATTTTTACGAAATCTATTGAAATTGACTTCCTAATTGAAAGTAGTCTCTATTTAATATCCTTTTTTTGCAAATTAAAAGAATATTTTGCATTAAAAACAGTGAAATTCCACACGAAGCGCGCTTTTCTAGAAAATGTAATGAATAAAGCATACTAAAGAATGACGTTTATGTACAAATTGCAGCGTTGCCATATATGCAATCATGATTCCCATTCTTTAGATTGCAATGCAAACGAATGGAGTTATTATAGGGATTTCTGCATTTTTATGAATTTAAAAATGTCCAACAAAGAAAATGAGTGAAAATAAAAATGATTTAAAATTTCATGGTAGAAATGTTGAAAATACAATTAAGATCATATTTGCATTTAATTTTTTGTTTGTAAACACAATTGGACGGCGTTTGTATTCTCAGGTCTAGAAGACAAATTAAATATAATATAATATAATGTAAAAGCAGTTAAAATTATGTAATATGATATATAAAAATTTGAAATAAATTGTTTTTATTATTCATCTACTTTTTCTTTCCGTTTCAATTTATCCCTCAGTCCTGAGGTGACGAAATGTGCTGTGTAAGGAAGCGTAGTAACAATAGCTTTCCTTTTGGAAAGAAGGAACATAAAACTTCGCTTGTTTTTGTATTTTTTCAAAAAATTTTGATTAATGTTTGACCGAACGACAATTCCTCATGCTTCATAAAGCGATTTGCAAGTTTCAAAAAAGCTTCTGTCACAGCGGATTTCTTTTGTTGTATGAAATGAAGATTTGACTCTAGTATATGACCCATCTGTTGAAGTAGACGCCATAAGTCTGTTACCGTTGTTGACCGTTGTAGAGTTTTTCTCACGGCATCGTCTTTTCTTCGATCGATCCTTTTTATGGTTTATATTTTATTTTTTTGTCGACTGAACATCCGCTCGAATTGGCTGGGTACGTTTTTCACAACTGGCGCAACCAGATTTAGTTGTATGAAATCCATTATGGAGTTATTCTCCTGAGGAGTATTTATTTTCACACACAAGTTGATCTAAAATAATGGATTCTATTTATTTTCCCATATCTGCATTTCCTATAATATCTATTTACCATATAATTTAAATCCAGTCATGTAATTCCACATAAAAAATGTCACCGACTTATTTAGCATACTATGGTATCGTTACAACATTTACAGCTATACACACGCACATAGATATTATGGAACAATTTATTTGGTAATATAAAAATGGCAAAAGTCTAAACTAAATGTTAGAACAAAGATTCGATCAAAATCTCAATCGCAAATGTTTTTTATTTACGTTCACTTTCGGTCAAATACTTATGAACAAATAAAGTGTACTTGTGTACCGGATACTTGACGAATTAATTTTTTGCTTGTACCGGATACTTAAAAAATTAAATGTGTACACTTTATCTCGTGTCGAATTTTTTTAATATCCGTTAATACTACTATTAACCTTAGCTGGTATATGATACTCGATTATAAAATAGAACGGAGATCCATATCCATATATTCGTTTAAAATAAAAATTTTATGTGCATATATACTTCTATATTTATATAAGGTTTTTGATAAGGAACAATTTCTTAAGTTTGAAAATTTATAATTTCGGATTCTTTGGAATAAATGTAATCTGCAAAAAAAATCATTAAGAGTCTAAGAATTACCTTTTTAGAAGAAGCGGTCAAAAGATCAATATATTCTTGTTTCATATTCGAGTTTAGTAAGCCAAAAAGGTATTCTTTGTCGATTCTATTAATGATATCAAAAAGTAAAATTAATGAGTTCGTTTCCCTTTCACCCAGAGTTATTCATTTCTTTCATACATAGAGGAAACATTAAGTTTCGGTTGAATTTGGAGTTTTTATATAATATTTTTTTTTGTTCCTTTGAACAGATGTTTTATAGACGGCTTCTCGTGGACGCCATTTTACGAAATAGTTACTCATGTGAATGCCATTTTATGAAGCGCTTTAGTCCTGGTTATCGTTTCATTATTATTAGAGTTTGAATATTTAGTAAATGATTAAAAAATGCGACAAATTTAGATGCTACAGAAGGTTTCTAAATGGATATCACATTTTCAAATTGTGTGCCTTTGCTTCGACTTCTCAATTATTGTGGATGTGAATTTTCAAGCTATCAAGCTTCATGAAACATCAGTGAGCTTGACTTTTCTTTACGAAGTGTAGTTAATTTCGATTCGTTCTTCGAATTCTTCCGATTTTCGACAGCAGTTAAAAGAGTTAAAAGAGTGAAATCAAAAATTGACAAAACTGTAGTAGATTTAATATTACGCACCCTCAGTTAACAAAGGATTAATAAATTTAGTGTGTTTTCCTTACGTGCTGAAACAAATATTCATATTTTGCAAAAATTTTGCAAAGTTTGACAAAATCCGGAAGCACAGTAAGTCCTCCCCCTTATAAGAATGTAAGACAAATAAATATTATCGGAGTGAAATATATATATTCTTAGTTTTGTGATATTAGAGTTCAAACTCTTCTTGATCCCTTAATGTTTGTCTGTTAGAGAAAAGTATTAAAAATTCGAAGATAAATAATTTATTTTAAAATGAACACTTATTCCGTAAACATACAATTACGAGAAGGTTTGAAGGTTTGTTAGAAATATGTTTACTTACTTTCTTAAAAATGGTATTATTCATAAATTGAAAAGGTTTACTTACATGCATGCATGCAACTGTAGCACATTGCCTTGCTTTATTAACCCAATACCGGCTTAATGCACTAAACTTTCACTGAAGGTAAATAAAACAATACGTACGTAAGTATAATGCGAATAACGTCATTAAATAACCTATTTGATTGTTTGTTGTTTCAGGCCTCTAAAGAAACGCATTCATAGAATAATAAGCATTTTATAGTCGTCATCAATAAAAGTCAATATCCTTGGGAGAATGCGGCAGTTAATGCGACAAAGTGTGTGTGTAGAATCATTGAATTAAATAGTTTGATTATCATTCTCTTTCTTGACGTCATATGTTCGATATCACAAAGATAAGGGAGTCTGTAAGTGATCAAAATTCAACAAGTTTATATATTTGCTTAATACAAAAACTTACATTTTTTTTTTGTTAAAAGCGAGACGAACAGAATCCTATTAATTAGAGAGAAATTGAAGTTTCTAATATTTTAATCAACTATACGAAAGTATTAGGTTGGGGAAAAGGTAATCCATTATTTTCCAATTCGAAATGTTAAATAAAGTCCTGAAGTTCATATAAGATTGGATGGATCCATTATTTTCCAATTCGAAATGTTAAATAAAGTCCTGAAGTTTTTATGAGATTTGATGGATTTCTTTTTTCCCAAACTAATATATAAAGAATAGAAAAGCTATTTATATTTTATATTTTATTTATATAAAACACTTTTATATTTCAGCGTTAATATTCTCTTAATACGGAGGTACAACTTAACTATTTTTCTAAAGATTTATTTTATGAAAAATTCAAACGTGAGTCTTTCTAATCTCCTCGGTTAAGCATCAAGTTTAATTCAATTGTATTAATTTCAATTTGTTTAAGTAGCCACGGTAGAAAAAAAAAACGCTGACGTAGTTGCATTAAGACGACCATTGAACGAATATAAGCCCAAGAGCGATTCGAAGGCTTTAAACGATTCTGCGAAGAATCTAATAGTTTGGAATAAAGTTTTTGAAGATAATTATGAATTCGACTAAACATTCTCCTGGCATTTTCTTTGCCATTCCGCTACAAGAAAAAAATGTAAAATAAGTGATTCTGTGTTTGGCGAATGTAGCAAAAAAAGGCACTTCGAAGCGAAAAATAGTTTGAGAATGAAGAAAAATATTTGAACGCATAGAAGATGAGTTTTATGTCCTGAAATTGCAGACTAAGAATAGTAATATAACTTTATTGTGCTAAAAAAACATTTTGTGATTTGAATTTTTTACAAAATCTTTAAAAGTGCGTTCTCTAGCGCACGTCTTAGTATATGTTTGATCATTTAATTTAGCATTCGAAAAGAAAACCTATGATACCCACTAACTATGGGCTTGTAGAATAAGCGTTTTTTTTCTTCTTTCCTTCAGAGTCGAATATGGGTTTATTGGGCTACTCTTGCCGCAGAGCCCTTTGTGTGAGTTAGAGGTGCCGAGGTGTTGGATTTTTTTAGATTTTGCAAAAGCAATTTTTTTTCTTTTTTTGATATTTAAATACACGTTGATCTC
>KK351132.1:464059-491772 GCA_000671755.1 Glossina brevipalpis | reverse complement strand
ATTTTAGAGAAAATTATTTTTTGCGATTAATGAATTTTTTTCCATACAACAGGTGGGCTGAAAAGTTCGTAGGCTCACGTACAAATGGGGCTACTAGTATTCAATCCATATGATTTTTAGTTATCCCTAATCTGCTAAAGACACGTGTACAAATTTGACAGTTGTTGCACTATTAGTAGGTGAGTTATAGCATTTTTAGCGAAGCAACTTGTGTTAATTTGAAAAAATGGATAAAAAAAATACGAAAAATACGAAAAAAAATACCATTGAAGCCAAGGCTTGGCTTGATAAACATTATTCGGACTTTGCATCAGGAAAACCAATCGTAGAGAAGTGATTTGCTAAATTTAAACGAGGCGAAATGAGCACTGAGGACGATGCACGCATTGGACGCCCCAAAGAGGCTGTTACCGAGGACACCAAACATCAAAAAAGCCCACGAAATAATTCCGGATAACCGTAAAGTGAAGTTGATTGAGATAGCTGAGACTCTAAATATATCAAAGGAACGTTTTTGACATATCGTGAATGATTATTTGGACATGGAAAGCTCCGTTCAAAGTGAGTGCGCGCGAGCTTACAATCGACCAAAAACGATAATGAATTGATGGTTCTAAGCAGTGTTTAGAGCTGTTCAATCGTAATAAACCCAAATATTTGCTTCGATATGTGGCAATGGATGAAATATGACTCCATCATTTCATACCGGAGTCCAATCAACAATCAGCCGAGTAGACTGAAAACCTATATTGAGGCTAAAGTCAAATCGACCGCTATAATCGTTCTATCGCTCACGAAGGTAACTATATTGAATAATAAAATCGAATTGTATTAAAGGAAAGAATTTTTCTATGTTAGCCTTCGATCTTTTCAGCCTACCTGTTTTTCTAGGAGGTTGATTGAAACCATTTATTAAAACAATAAAAAAAAAAATTATCTTGAGAAATCTCTCTCTTACTTAATAATATAATTTAATGTAACGCACATATAAATTCTATATCACTTTTATACTTCGTTGTGCTTTAATGCAAATATATTTCCGTTTTATCTTTTACTTATGCATCTTGTTGTTTATATGTATGTGCTGTATGTGTACTAGTTATAAGAAGCAGAAACATTCGCAGCAGCAATGTAGATTATGGATCTAGAGTATGCACAAAACTGGCTTTAAAAAATTATTATACATTTTACAAGCTTGGCCTTATGTCCAGGTTACTAAACGGAATGATTGCGCTTGTTGAAATCCGTAAATAGGGAAGGTACATGCAAAAAGTGCATTCAGTATTCGCGGAGAGAAATTTGAATCTGAAATAGGAAGAATTTCAGCACTTTTCATCCAACGTAGAAATTTCTCTTACCCTCGTTTGCAAAAAAAAAAAAAAAATACTCTTTTTACTTTACAAGTGAAATCTAAAATATCTAAATGACTTTTGTCTAACTAATTCGTGGCAATTCCTTATGTTGTTAAGGCCAATTGGATGTTCAAGAATTATGTGTACTTTTAACACACTCTTCTAGCAAAATCTTCTTAAAAATTTATGTTAAATGCATCTTACAAAACGTATCTGCAAAGACTTATGCCTCATTATGTATGTGTTTGACTATACAGTAACTGAATGAGTGAAGAAAATTGTTGTTTTTTTTTCCTTTTTTTTTTGTTCCTATACACGTATATAATTTTCCTTTTGCATTTAATAGTTTATATTGTTTTATTAATTTGATTGAAATTAAATCACGTAAATGAAATTTCATAATACAAACACAACTTTATTTAAAAATACGATTTTTCTTTGTATATATGTATTGTAGCATAAGTGTGTGAAAATCTGCTGTTTGTTTGTGTGCAAACGTTTTGAAGGGTATTTCATGACTTCGCTCAGTAGCTAAATATAGATGAACTAAAACGGAATAATATTCAAACTCTACGAGTCAGACCCTATTACATTCATTTAGTTAGTCAGTTAGTTAGTTAGTTAGTTAGTTAGTTAGTAAGTCACTAACTACTACTACTACTACTACTAACCTCTTAGCCATCAAGGAATACTTAGCTAGATTGAGTTGGTAGACGTTTGTTGGCAAAAGCGAAAAAAACTATAACATGTTTTTGATGTAATTTTTTTTTTCATTTTCGATAAATGTTTATTTTACCATTCAGTCGAGACTTTTGCCAGCAAATGGTAACCCGTGTGCCCGTATAGTCGGTTAGTTGTTCAAAGTTGCTCTAACAATTTCGTAGCAAATCTTAAAGGAATTAAATATTTGTTTTTGTGTGTGTTCTTGCTTTTTTTTTCTCTTTCTTGGATATGCTTTAAATATTATATATAATTAAATTTAAATATAAACATAAACACATCATAATCGTTATTATTATTATTATTATTATTATTATTATTATCTTTATCGTTAACTGCCCCTTTCAAGTCTTTTCAAATTCACAGTTATTCTAAAAATTAAAATGAAAGTGGATTAGTATGTGTGCACATGTAAGCGCGTACATAACTGTTTGTGTTGTGTGCTTGTGTTTGTGTGTGTACCTTAAACAATTCTCACATCGTTAATATATCACATTGAGACTCTCGGTCTCTTTTATTTCTTTCTTTAGTCGTATGAAATATAACAGTAATTTAAGACATTCAAATCCGTTAAATTACAAAATAATTTCGTTGTTGTTGTTGTTGTTGTATTGCAGAAAAAAGGAAAAGCTTTTAAAAAAATGTTCACCACAAAATATACGCATCAAGTGAAGTAAAAAAAATTTCCTTTAGTTAGTTACTAATAACTAATAAAACAGCAGCGTTGCCCGCATACTATTATTCTGTAAAGAAATCGTTAAATTCGTCACTTAAATAAGGATTATGCGTAATTGTGTCAATTGTCAATTGTGTGAGAATATTCGTGTATTTAAAATTGACAAAAAAGAAATAATAATAAATAATATTTCGGAAACTTTTTTAAAATATATTATTTAGTAAAAACGCGAAAAAAAAGTGATATTTTTAACGTTTCCTATAAAACCCATATGTTGTGCTTTATAGTTAACTAATACAAGCGCGTGCTGTGAAAATATAAACAAAATAAAACAAAAGAAAACGAAAACGAAAATGAAAACTGTTTAATAAGGTCGTCACGATATGTACTTAAAATGCGATCTCTGCGTATGCGCGGTGTAATCATTTTTTTTTTTTTTTTTTTTTTTTTTTTTTAAAGAAATTTTAATAAATTTTTAATTTTTCATATTCACCATAGAACAGAGAGGCTCGCTAATAACGTCGTATCGTTTGTAAAACAAAAAACCATTCTGCAGGCATTGGGAGATAGATGCCGTAGAATAAAGGACACCAAGACAAAGTCGAAAATTTTCAAATATATAATAATAATAATAAAAATTTACCTACCAAATCAGATAAAAAAAATTTGAATCGTGGTACCGTGGTCTTTACCATCTTTAAATCGATTTTAACTTCAAAAATGTTTATGCAAAATTACTAAATTAAATTAAATTAAATGTCTCTCTTAGATGAACATGAAAAAAGAAAAGAAATTTGTTCTTCCTCATATTCGTGATAATTTTAATTTAAAAATATTGCTTTCTATGTAGCGAGATTGACAAGTATTTGAATCAAAACATTCGATTGTTGTCAACTTTCCACAAAAATCTAATATGTTGTTGATAAATCATTTTCAAATTAGCTTGTTCGAGATCTCAAGGGATTGCAATAGTATCGAATGAAATGGAACTATGCTGCAGAAGATTTAAAAAATCATAATACCGGAAACTACATTTAAACGCCTATTATTATCAAATAGAGTCGCGATTTGAAACATTTTCTGAAATGAAGCTTGTCTGACTGATTATCTAACTGACACCTGATTTAAGCCTAATTTTTGAATCGGGCACCACATTACTAAGCCCTTTTATGGCGGAAAGGTGTAATTTTTTAGTATTTTGTGGATAATATAAACCATCTCCAGGTAGGGATTTCATAGATTTCATAGATTTATTTATTGCTCAGAGTTTGAACTAAATAAGTCTACTCTCCCTTCCAAACTATACATGAGTTCTAATGAAAAATTACCTTTTGTTGAGCAAGAAAACCTAATTTCAACATATGACGAAAATATACATTAAGTATAATGAAATGTTTGAGTCGATATTTCAAATCCCTCCCTATATATAAGAGCTGCTATATAAAAGTTATGCTTTTATATGAAAACAAAGCAAAATTGTTTTTAATTATCGCGTAGTTTATCGCGTAGATAATGTATCAGACGAAAAGTGGTGTCAGGTATATGACCTTAATTAACTTTACCTCAATGCAGTGTATGTATCCATTTTACTAAAACAGGGTTTTGTTATTACTCTGCAATTCTAGGATTGTAAAGCTGTCCTTTGCATGTTCGAACAATCTTTCTCATCCTCTTTTCTCGAAGATTTTTTCTGTCAAGATATTTTTTCGATCAAATTCAGAATCTCACTTTTACAAAACCTTACAAGTTGCGAACTGATAAAGAAAACAGGAAAAAGTTGTTATCGATAACCGATTTCGTAACTAAAATTAAGAACTTTTTAATTCGTTGGCAGAAAAATTGCTCTCAATTTCATATCCATTTAATCGAAATCACAATGAAGCTAGATTAATGTATTTATATATGAATATAACCACTTCATAAACGTACCTATTTGCGTCTTATAGGAAATGAAAAATTAAGAATTAAGACATTAGGCGATTCGTTCCGAGTAGAAATTTGTTTCACTTCCTGGAAACGTTTTCGGAACATTGGGGGAAAAAACTTAAAATTCCAAATACAACATTTTTCTCAAATAATGAATTTTTTTTTTATACTCTAAAAAGTCTCCATATAATCTATTAGTCCAGAAAAGTATTATTTAAGTAGAAATTTTGAAAAAAAACTCGCAACAGATCGGATCAAAAAAATTTGGATATAAAAAAAGTCTGAACATGAAACGTAAGGAGATCCATAGATAAAATGTTCCTCAAGGAATTTAATCAAAAGAAAACTTTAATCGAAAATAATTGAAAAATGACAAATATTATTCCCCCAGATCACCGCCTTATAACAAGTGTGAAATAAGAACCAAGAATTAATTATTCACATACTCTCTCGGAAGCCTCAAAAATTCAGTTACAAAAACATTTAGAAAATTTTAACTTTAACTCTAATCAAAAGATGAAAAGGTGAAACACATAATCCAATATAGATCTTTTAAAAAACTTCAAAAAAACGGAAGGAATCCTTCTCTAAGAGAAAAATGTTTCAAAACAATTGATTTATCCCATCATAAAAGTGTTTCTAGCGCTGTCCTTCTAAAACATTTGCTTATAGTATATAAAAGATATATATATTTTTTTATATCTTTAATGAAAGTAGTGATTAGATTATTACGGTTTAATTAAATCCATCAACTGATTCCAACTGATATTAATGACTACAAATGTGTGAACATAAACAATTATTTTATATTTTTATTAATTGACCTCAAGTTAACAATAATTAAAATAAACAAAAAGAGAGAATACCTAAATGTCTGTTTAATAGATCAAATCGTTTTATACAAATATGACAGTTCGAATAATTAAAACAATTTAATACCTTTTGCTCTACGGTCCTATCTCTGGCTTTGCACTTAATTTTAAATGCTAAATCGAGAAGAGCAAGCAAGCAAGAAAGCTGCACTTGCTTTGAGTCGTTACCTGAATACCCCCCCACCAAGTCAAACTAATCATGTACATTAATGGAATATGCAAAGTTGTTGTATTTTGTGGTATTTTATAGGAATTTGAAAATTTTTACTTATATTCTGCTTATATTTGTCTTATTCTTCTTTTCTTTTTTAATTTCTTTCTATCGTAAATTTTCTAAACTAAAGAATTCCATTAAAATCTCATTAGATTAGTACTTCGAATCGAAAGAGATAAGACACGGAATTTAATCACTTAGATACTCGATATTTTACAATTAAATTAAAAAATTTGAGAAAAAAAAAAACTTATTTGAAAATATAATCCATTCGTTCCATTCAGATGCTTATGATCAGACAAACATTTATTTATTTTATTTTATTATATAAAATCTGGTGCTCTAATCATTACTTGATTATTGATTGTTACAAAGGGATTGTCGAAATTAATTCACTTGAAATGCCGTACAGACATAAGAAATTAACGCGCCTTTGTGTCTTATGTGTCTTATGATTTATTCGTTTATCCGCGAAAATTGAGATTTTTTACAACACGAAACGCGTCATGCAAACAGTTAAAATGCCGGATGTAATTCAATATATATTTATTCGTTCATATATTTCACAACGAAAGGCTATGTGATATAGATCTCGAGAAACACATTTAAGCGTGCACATATATATATATGTATACATATGTGTTTGCGTCTGCAAACACACATAAAAATACACCTACACACTTGTACAAGCATATACATAATTGAAATATCTAAAAAAATAAAAATAGACAAACAAATCAAGTCCTCTTCAATTCTTCTTCTATAGGATTCCTCTACTACTACTACTACTACTATATATATAAATGTCACAGTCATTGTCATTCATTGCCCAGCATATAGTACCAGAAAATTATCTATATTCATTTATACTTATCTCTCTCTATACACATGCATTTGTTGCGTTTTTTTGCATTCTGTAGAAGTAACAGTCAATTTGTATGTCTATGTATTTGTAATTGATATGTTGCGATTATGTATGTACTTTGGCGTTTGTTCTAGAGACTTATTGGAGACTCGAAAATTCCATCTTCCTCATAAGTATTTATAATTTTTTTATTTTTTTTTTTTCAAGTTTTATAGAAAAATTCTTTTTAAATTGTCAGCTTATGTTAAGTATATATTTTTCAAATTTTACTTTCGACTTTTCGGTTTTCCTAGTTCGCTCAAGATGGTTTTGGGTTTTTTAATCATTATCGGAGAAGACAAATACCATAGATTTTGTATATAAATCAGAAGAAAATATATATATTCTTATAGATTTTTGATCAAAAGAAATGTACTTAGATTCTTAATCAGCTTATTATTCTGATCCGTTTTAATGGATTCTCTGTTTTATACGTCCGTTCCTCAATTCGCCTGTCGTCTGTCTGATTGAGATAGAAACTATGAACTCGACTAACTTTTGATAAACTTTTAGATTACGGCCTCAGATCGAGATCGAACCTTCTTGAGATCTATCTTCAATTTCTCCCACAATAATTAATAAATTTACGCACTGGTCTTGATTCGCCTTATGGCCTAAAAGTGGCAATCATCTAAACCTAAACGGTCACGCCCACATTTAATAAAATATTAGGTTGGTTTGTCATGCTGATTTAAAATAATGGATATTGATCATGAAGTCTAGATTTAACATAATTTTCTTGCTTTTTTATTATTAAGAATCTATTAAAGGCTTTCAACCAACCGATCATTTAAAAGTGTAGGCCGACATTTTTTTATCAGTTCAATTTTTTTTCTTATTAAAAAACGACTATTTGATAGATGAGACCTTCTTGAGTACATCAAACGATGTCCACATCCATAGCATACATTTTTGGCCAAAAAACTTAGTCAAAATTAGTCAACAGTAATCCATTCAGCCAGCACAACCTTCGAAAAATTATACTGCCACCCCAAACACCGCACCGCATGACTTAAGGTTACACATGTTTTCGATTTTTCTTTTTCGGTTTTTGAAGTACCGGATGCATGCTAGCTTTGGTTGGCTATGACCCAGATAAATGCAATGATAGGTCTCATCACTTAGAACGATTTCATTTTAAAAAATAATTTGTACTTCATATCATATTTATATCATATTGATTTCATATCCTATATATATTTATATATTCTCAATACTCCCGATAGGCAAATTGACACACCTAAAACTAATGAAATTACAATTGCAATTTCTTTGTTAAAACTTGAGATCGGGTAACAAAAATTCGGCATAAGACGAACATAAATATTTCACTCGTTTTGTTTGCTTGAAACATAATAGAACTATAATTGATTACTTCGATTTCAAAATACAAAAAATACATTTATTGCGTACCAAATTCTTAATTAGCGGTTTTTTTTTTTGTACCAGGAAGATTATTTTGAAAACTAAAAAATTTTTTTTTCTGTATTACGTAGTGACCGGCAGTAATCATGTAAGTTATATTTCTATGTATCTTTCGGGCTATAATTCATTAGATACATTTTTAAATAGTTCTATTGTAAAAATTGAAAAAAGCTTTTACGTAATCCATTATAAAGATAAATAGCATTTGACAAGATCAATATCAATCTATACTAAGAAATAATGATCGATACCGGAAAGTATTGAGAAAACCGCAATTATACTACAAAATCCCATATTCCTATGCATGCATAACGTACACATACGTAATATAAATAATTAAGAATCTTAGACAAAAATTCGTTGGTGTACATATATCATTTGTTAGTTTGGAACGAATTCTCGAATGCTTGCCGAGTTATTAAACTTCAATATTCGAAATATTAACTCAATATACAAATCGATATATTTTTTCTTTTATTTCGCTTGTAACGATTGGCCGTCTGTTAGGTCAATAGGTTGGCTCCATCATTTCACACTCGAGTCCAATCGACAGTCAACCGAGTGAAACTGAAGTTTATTTTGAGGCTAAAGACAAATGGTACTATAAAAAGGATATCAAAAAATTCGATGACCACTATATATAATCGTTGTATCGCCTTCGAAGGCAACAGTATTGAAAAAAAAAACCAAATTCTGTCAAAAAAAAAAAAAGAAGAATTTCTATGTTAACCTACGAATTTTCAGCCCATCTGTCATATAATATTTTTATAGGTTTCATCTTCAGATCTTTTATTATTATTATTTAGTGGTGTGAAATCGATGAAAACTGTACTTACAAGAAATCGAATAGTAAAGTGACTTCGAAGTAAATCCAAAATAGCAAAGTTATCAAAAGGTCTGTTAGGTCGATTTTCCATTCTTATATAGAATTTTGTCAAAATTTTCTCTATTGAAGTTTGATTTGTGACTTTGTGTGAAATGACTTATGAACTGAAACTGATTCAAATCTGAATTCATAAGGAATCAAGAAAGTAATTTTGAAGAATAATTCGCGATGGAGTATATTCATGTTTTCAAAAAAGTGAAGAGTAAAGCAGAGAGAAGAATTCCTTTAACGCAACAAATTTATCAAGATCTTTTGTTCGGTTCAATCATTAGTTGTGGTCACATTAAATGTATATCACGTTTATTAAATCTTGGCAGTACCAAAAGATATATATCGTATGCCTCAAAGTGGTACGTGGATTTTAAACATTGCTCTCTTTCCCGTCTTTGTCCTATTTAAACTCTTTCGTAAGCAGCACCATGTTGACAAGTATAGAGAGTCATCGATTAAGCGGTTTGCCCTAAACATTCAGTATTAAATCTTTTTTTTTTAGACTCAATACGAAGTTAAATTTATGAAGAGAATAGAAAATATCTGGCAGTTTAAAATTGTTCTATTGTAAAAATTGTTCTATTATATCTGCTCTTTATTATCACCACTAACTTATCTTTAATAAATAGGTAACGGGTCTGATCACTTAGTATTGCCTTAGAGTATTACTATTATTATTATTATATTTTCTAGTCCAATGAAATTAATTCTTAGACTAGAGAAATTAATTGAGCACTTTTTCAGAAAACTTATGTTAAATAGTAAGCTTAGTAGATTTAATAAAATTATATGCCTTAGAGTAAAAGACATTTTGCTTGCGCTTTCATAATATGATATCTTTGCGCCATTCTATTCATCAGAAAAAAGAAAAATGCAGGGTCCTCATATTAAACAAATTTTAGCTAAGATTATCCCAAGAAAGATATGAATATAAACAGTTTTCAAAAGTCTTATAATAACGCTTACTAAGTAACTTTTTTGTATAGAAGCATAACTGGGCATAATTCTTTTCCATATAGAACTTAATGAACAGAATAACCGAAGTGCAACGGTACCTTAAGGATTTTATTTTTATAATATCTAAGAGGCTTTGGTGATGAGTCGATTTCTTTACATGGCTCGATATTAAATAGATTATCTAATAAAAAAAAAAAACATTTTTAAACATACTAATGAAGCCATTTTCTTTAAAAAAAATATTTCTAAATCCTTTTACCTGTTGCCCTGGATATTGACTGATATTTCAAGAACTAAAGATGGAAAATTGCGATTTGCAGAAATACGGTCATGGAAGAACTAAAAATAAAAATAGTTTTATATCTGCAAAGGCCACGGTGCCGGCATCTTGTCCTGAAAAAACTAAAAAAAAAAAAATTTTTAAATGAATATGTTTAAAAAGTATACGTCAATAAGTCGATCCGTCTTTCCTAAATAAATTCGTGAAACTGACCCATTAGTTAATGTTTAATGACTTCTATGGAGTTCTTTACGTATTAATCCCAAGATTAAAGATATATGTGTACATTATTTGTAAGTTCTACACAAATTTCATTAAAAAAAAATACGAACTGTAGGCACAATTGCGTTTGGCTTGATAAAGCTTGTGAGTGAAAGCTTCCCTTTTTTTCAGGTAATGGTATCGCAATTGAATGTAACTTAATGCAAATGCATGAGTTGGCGGATAAATCAATTTCAGTTTTTGAGCTAAAGGGAGCTCTTTTTTTTTTTTTTGTGAAGGTCATGTAGAGAATGATTACTTTTATAGTTAGGAGTTAACTAGAAGTTAGGATAGCACAAATACATTCCTTATTAACATTTCATATTTAGAACTTCCTTCTACCCATTTTTGAATCTAATTAGATTTGCGATAAATGGTTTTCATAATTCTACAAGCCCTTCAATTGTGTGTGTTTATCAGAATGGTTATAAGAATAAGTTTATCTTGGAGTACATCAGCTGTCGGTCAGCATAGATTTTTCCATAATTAAGGTGAAAGATCAAAAGGACTTAAGAAGTCCGAAAATGAAACAAACTTCATGACCTAACCTCAAAAAAAAAGTTTTTATCCCTGCATTACGAAAAGCGTATTTAAAAAAAAAAATGTTGTTCTATAGCGTTACAAAAATGTTGATAAATTTTATATAGAGAACTTATAGCGCCTAGATACATAATAACAATTCGCGTTGTACGAAACAATTTTTAATTATATATTATTTACTATATAAATATAATACACAGAAGATACAGTTATCAAATACTGAAGAAAAACGTTTGCAGTTTATTAAAAAAACATCATTCAATTTGTTGTTGAAATCTGTTAGTCAGCAGCAACCATCACCATCATCATCATCATCATCAACGCCGTCACCAATTAGTTGAAGATAGCTTAAGTGTTTTGCATATATTTTCGAAGTCAAGCGTTCTATATCTATATATAGGCGCGTGTAAGCATGTATATATATATATATGTATGTAGCTGTGTAGATATCGAGGCTTAAAAATTAATAAAAAAAAAAAAAAAAGAAATAAAGAAAACTATCGCTTAAATGACACCGGCACGCGATTCAATTGCCACGTTATTTTAATAGATATCAGTGACCGCAAGCAAGATTTACGTGTATACGAGTTCATATACTAATATAGTGCAAACATATGCTTACATCTATTCCTCAGAATGCGAAGATATATTTATTCTGTCATCGGTTTTGTAACGCCTTAGCATATGCATATATCAGAGGTCCTTTAAATTTTTAATTTTCATATAGTCCATGAATAAACTTTCACCTCATGTTTCAATATAATTTCTGTCTCACTTTGGTGATTAAAACTGATAATATTTTAAAAATATATCACACAATTCGGCTTCAGCTGTTTGTTGAATCGTTGGATAATACTTGCTTTCAAGTTTAAAACGTGACAACCAGCTAAGATGCATTTATCGTAGGTTGTTGCAGAAATCTCTAACGTACAACTTGTTCTTCATTTGTTCGTTCGCTCATCGGTTCGTCTATACATTCATTTACCTTTGCGTTTGTTTATACATCTATCCATATATCTATCCGTTCGTCTAACCGTCCATCTATTTATATATCTAATCGTACTTTGAATCATACTTCTCTTCATACATCTATTCTTGTAATCACCCGTATGCCAATCTGTACCTCCATGCGTGCGTCTTTTCCTTTGTTTTTCGTATGCTCTTGAACATCTGGCTTCACTGGTCTAGCCGTATTTTTATTTCATATATCCGTTTGTAGCTTTAAATGTCTTATGTCTAACCGTGTATCTATCTGAGGATATCTATGCGTGCATCTATCCATACAACTATTAACGGGTCTATATGCACGTCTATACGTATGTGTATCCGTGCTTTTATACTTATTTCTCTTTGCGCCTAACTGTAAGTCGACTGTCCGATCGAATTATTTCGTCATTTCTCTGAGATCATTTCTATTTCGACTTATACCCTTTTTTAGTCTTTGCATCTATCCGTGAGTCTATCTATAGGTTCACTTCGTTCACTTGTCCATTCCATTGTCTCTGCAACTGCCGTCTATATGGAACTCTTAAAGTACATTTCTTCTTCCATACGTAGATCTCTCAACCGAGTTAGGTGTTCTTCGTTTCAAAGTCTGTCTTTTATTCCCTGAATCCGCTGTCTGTACCTACATCCGATCGTCGGTCCTTCATTTCGTGGTCTATCGGTTCGATTAAGTGCCCTTTCACTTACTTGTGCATTTCATTTTCTTTTTAGTGGTTTTCTATACGTTAGCGTTTGACCATTTATTCGTTGAACTATTCATCCCTTCGATCTATTCGTCCCTTTGGAGTTTTGAGATAGAAAGCTGAAACTCTGATTCTTTTAATTGGAAAATGCAACTTGAAAAACAATAAAAAAAAGAATTTTAACATGAAGTCATCTAAAATCTAAAAGCAATTGTAGAATTTATATAAGAGTTAAAATTGAAATTGCTTTGAAACGACGATTAACGATTGACAAGCGACGCTTCCCAAAACGAAGGGTGTCCAAGGCTCGTTCTAAAGCGGATATCGTTTGCTTTCTTGCTCATTTTAGTGTAAAATACTTGAGCCTATTGTTTTATTGTGTAGGTGACTATTATGTTTTGATTGCTTTTTTCTTTCTTTTTTTCATTTTTTTTGTTATTTTTACTATTTTCTTTATAGATAAATATTTTCTCTATTTAGTGTATTCGAAACTGTGATGATCATCAAACGGCCGCTTTTACAGTTAAATTGTTTTATTGTTTTTTTTATTCAATAAATTACTATTTAAGCAAACAGTACTAAAGATATTTGCAGACTCGCTACGCGATAACAACTTATTATCCTGTTTAACTAAACTAACTCAGAAAATTATCATAAAAAAAAAAAAAAAAATGCAGAGTTTTGTTGTTTGTTTCTTAATAGCTTTTGGATGATTAACTTTATGTGCGCGTGTGTGTGTTTATGTGTTTGTGTTAGATAACATTAAAAGAAATTTTCCATCTTAAATATAATTAAGTTATAATAACAACAACAGAGTGCATTCATTACAATTACATAATAATACTAAAACAAACAAAAGAGTGAATCAAAAATCAGTGTCCTTATGGAGTAAATGTAATAGAAATCATTATACGAACTATTTATGCTACGAATTCTTTTTTTTTTCCTTTTAACACGTAATATTTAACTTATAATTATTTATATAAAAAATTAAATAAAAAAATTATGAATTTTGTACATCGTTGTAAGCTGAGATGATTTGAGGTTTAATTTTATGATTTGTTTCTCATTTGCGATCATCATAATAATGTTGGATAACTATGCGAATATATTTTTCTCAATCGGTTTTGGTGTCATTCTCATGTGGTAAGTATTAGAATACATATATATATGTATCTACATATATATCTACATATACTAGACATATAGTATCCAATTCTATACGTAATTTGAAATTTAAATATTTTTTTTATTTTATTATTAAGTTCTTACTGTTTTCGTTGTTGTCGTTGTCGTTAAAGTTGCCATAGACACCAGACGTGCATTTACATTTTTTGCATTAAATTTTCTTTTTTCTTTAATGATAGTGAAATATTTATGAAGGGAATACACGCTACCGTTCAAATCGAAATTTGTTCACCCTTCACATACAATATAGTTCGTCTTCAATTGCTTCTCTGTATTATTATTATTTATTATTACTATTATTATTACTATTATTTCAAAATCTCATAACGCTTTCTTAACATTTTCAGTGAACAGAGTACAAAAAATTTGATTTTTTGACGAACGATATCTGAATTTATAATCTAACAAACCGGATGATATGAAACTTTCGTCAGATTTCATTGCCAGTTAGGCTAACCTAATAAAAATAAAAGGAGGTATTGAATATAACAATTCCCCTTACTTTTTGAACACTCCAATATTTTTCAGGTCGATTTTTCAATATTTCTACACTAATTTAATTAACCTTAGCTCTTAGTTCTCATTCTAAACTAGTTCAAGAATATATTTTTTGAGACTAAAGAAATAGAAATAATTATAATAAAAATTTTAAAAAAAAATTGTTTTGTTGACACATAACGCAAAAATACTTTGCTTGAGAATAAGTTTGGAGTTGATTTCCTGAATATTTTAGACTCCAATATGTCTGGAATTTATATACTAAAATTAATACTGCTTCCCATTGATCCGTTAATACACAGAGAAGTTTACTTTTTATACTTTAGAGAGAGACGAGAGTTTTTCGTTACTAGTTCAAGTTATAGTTAATGTATCGCCTAAATTTGTGAATGTACGCTTTATCAATCGTATGGAGAAGAAAAAGTCAATTGAAAGTTTGACTTATCTTGTACGTTTAACGTTTTAGTTCTACATTTTAACTCGCATAAATATTAAGATCGAAATTAGAAGCACGAACTGTATTTAGTAAAACTATCCGTAAAGGCGTTTTCAAGTTGAGAATAAAATCTAATAATTATAATGAAGTTAAGAAGTTATTGAACAAACGAAATTCTTTGCGTACTTTCGCACTTTTCAATATTTAGGCGAATATAAGCGATTTTGTGTTCACTTTCGTACATTTCTGCTGCATTGACGCAAAAGCAGAGCTGCTAAGCTTCAATTTTTTTCCTTTGACAGATGCCAAGGGGACCATAAATCCCAAGAGCTAAAAAGATAAATATCTGTATTGTTATATAATCTCCATTGTGAGCAATAATGTCTCTGCTCATTTCCTTACCACATTATAACGTTTATTTGTAATCTTCTGGGTAGATTGTAAATTAAATATATAATAAAAAAAAAGCATTCGTTTTCTTTATAATTTCTCAAGTGTCTACAGTAATTTTCCTTAAAAAATCTCCAAAATATTTCCTTCGCACAACCTTCTTATTATAAAAAACAAAAATCTTGTAAAAAAGAATAAAACTCTTGTTTCATATATAGAAATTTTCTGAGACATAAAGAAATTTTCTAAGGGATAAAGCTACGATAATTTCAGCCATCATTAACTATTCTCTTATCTTAACGCTTTCAATTTTATCCTTAACAAGTGGATTTTCGTAAGCTCATACTTTATATTCTTTCTTTAATCAGATGTTTTTTCGAATTTTATCACACGATTTGAGATTAAAAAATTAATAAAATTTCTTTCTCATGCCAAAAAAAAAAGGAATAGTCGAACAAGCCCGACCATTAAATACTCTGCACCATTTTGCTCAATACAACTCCTCACTTACTTTCGTGAAAAAACATGAAAAATTAAAAATATATATAATGTCCAAAAATAAATAGATTTATGTGACCCCAAATTTGACACAGTTCATAATTGAAAAATTGAATCTTTTCGCCATATAAACTTATTTTTCATAAGAAAGCTTATATCAGGTGATTTCCACAAAAAAATAGACCTACGTTAATGATCGTTTAATTTTTATCCCAAATTTATTTTATGACTAATTTTCATCATGAAATATTAAAGTTCAGAGCTTTTGTCGTATTAAAGGCTTCAATTTCATGCAAAAACACATATATGGCAAGGTACAATTCATTTTTATATCAAATAACTTTCACAGACTCAGTTTCATCGTAAGATATTAAAAATTAGATCCATTTACTATAAGAATATTCACTTTTCATAAGAAAGGTTTTAGGGAAGGTGGTTCAAAAAATAGTCCCATGCAATCCAAAAAGGCATTTATTTTTTGTATGGAAATTCAAGGAAGTTATTAAGCAGATATGATATTTTAAAACAATTTTTTTTGTTTGAAAAATATTAAAAAATAAAAAACGAAGTCATTTTCAAGAAATAGCTTTAATTTAAGGGGCAATGCGAGCTGCAATGTAGCTGGTGAAAATGTGAAACTTAAAAAAAAATCATCTAATCTGTTTATCTATATAACTAGAGAAGTGCGCAGCCGATGTTAAAAATATACATTTTTTTTCATTTTCATTTATTTAAGATGACCCTTCACATAAAGAATATCTCCTACATATGTATAAATATGATGGTGCTGAGAAAAAAAATGGAGAAATAGCATGAGCTTCGGCCGAAGATACCGAGAAGTATGCCCCATTGGTAAGGATTACGTACGCATCGATCAGTCATTCACGATAGCTGCGGTTATACTTCAATCCTAATGAGAGTGTGGTCTATCACACAATGGGAATTGAATACGCGATTGATCGACGAATTCTTGAATGGAAAAATCATATTATCGAACAAAAAAAACTAATTGTTTGTTGATAAATAATACTAAAGTAAATCATTTTGTCGAAAATCTGCTACAATTTCCCTTTAGAAAGTTAATTGAGATATTGTAAAAAACTCGAATACGAAAGGAATTAAAATTAGTAAACTTATGTCGCATACCATTTTGAAGATCTTGTTTCGGGAAAAAGATGTGTAAGATTATGCAACTACATTCGGAAAATCAGATTTTTGGATAATTTAAAATTTTAATACTCTCTCTATCATTCTTGAATATTTGAAAGATTATTTGAGACAATAATACAAAAAAAAAAGATACTCCGAGATATGGTTTATGGTTTTCCACTTTAAAAAAGAAAATAAGCACCACATTGCTGACATTTCTCAATGCTAATATGTGAACCCCATTTTAAAAAATATTCTCCATTCTTACTAAGGAGAAACAATTAAAATATTCGAATGCGAAAAGTAAGGATTATTGTGAAACGAAGACCATGATGAACGAAGGTGAAGTTCTAAAAATAGATGCAAAACTTGAAGGTTACAACGTATTTTCACGAACTGAGTGAATCAAATGCACAAATTGCTTTGTGTCACTATTGAAATCGCGTAATTGCTTTGCTGCATTTCATTCCTAAATAATATAAAAATTCATATACTAATAAATACTACGAATATATATATGACCACTTGTTTTCGTCTACAATAATTTCAGATTTCAATGCATAGTTTTACCAAAAGTCTACATAACGCGTTTGTCAAAATAAAATACTCAATATCATCACCCGAATGTTTGGAAATTATTTTTTACATAATCTATGTCTATGTTCTTATCGAAAATAATTTTCTTTAATTCAAAACAAAAAATCATCCATTTAAGAGTTATTTGTCTAACTTGCTTGGTATCGAACCCATGATTTATTCTTAATTTACTGCCGCTGTACTTTCGCCAGTTAAAGTGCAAGAGACGAATATATCGATCCATAAGTACAGCTGCGATTAACAATATTTTAAAAAACAGTTATCTTGACAATGACTTTATGATGATGTTAAATGCAACGTCTCTTAAGTAATATATCAGATATCTCTCTTAATCTCTCTTAAGTAATATATCAGATATATTCGTTAGGTTTCGAGAATATCAAGCTTCGCTCTATCAGTAATGTTGTATCAGAGAAGTAATAAGCTTCGTTTCACTAACTTTCCATGCTTTAAGTACTAAAGACGGCATCCATTTCATAGTCCGGATTAGACAACCTTGTTTCAGTAACAAATGTAAAACAGAGCTATCATCCAGGGCATTATAATTTTAACGTAATATTTGCTCTTTTGTAATATAAATTGTTTAGCAGTTGCTGTACGTGTGTTGCAGTAATAAAAAAACTTGCTATAAAAATGTTGATTCTGTAAGTAGGCAAGTGAGAGTAAGTCATGCTTAACCTAATCATCCATCTGAGTATGCTTTAGGCAAAAGGAAAGGAGTTTGCAGACGTTGGATCTATAACAGATTTGTTAAAGCTCACTCGACCGACAATATTGGTACTGTCGATGAAAAGGTCGATGAAAATCCCAATCTATCCGTTACGCGACGTGCACAGCACTCTGATCGCTACAGCCATATGATTAGGAATTTTTTTTTTTTGGCGTGAAATTGAAAAGTATAAACGTTCTTCATCGGAGGATGCCACAAGTCATACAGCACGCTACGTTCTAGTGTTACTGCGCGAAAAATTTCACGTTTCATGTTTTGATGATGCGAATTGGACACCAAGATCGTGTGATTTCTGACCGTTTTTTCGGGGGTATTTTCGCAAAAGATCGAGTTTATGCGAACAATCCTCAAACTCTTGACACTTTGAAAATCAACATCCGTCAAGATATGGCTCGCTGTGCGCAAACAAGTCATGGCAGACTACAACAAAAATACCCAGCCCGTGGAAGACATTTGAATAATGCTGTACTCCACAAATAATGACAAAATTCATACAATATATTGAAAAAATTTACTCCAAACCTCTATCAGAAGTGCGTTTTATTTACGTTTATTTAAAAAACTACAAAATGCATAACACTGGGCATCACAGGATGTTTACGTTTACATGGCATATTACGCTCACATATTATTGTTATAAATATTTAATAAGATTTATTTTCTATAATTTCAATCAATTCGTCAATTTCCATACTCAATTAGTCAATGAGTATATAAAATCGTTCCCTTTAAGCGAAATGGAGTTTGTTTCCATAATAAGTTAAACAGGAAAAAATCGATATCATTTAGTCCTAGATAAGTTTAAAAATATCAAAGTTGTTGACAATGTAGTCAAGGTTGAATAAAGTAAAAAAAAAAAAAGAAAAAACAAAAAAACAAAAGAAAGGAAAATTGAGTTTAAATAAAAACTCTAATGCCAACTTAGCACGAAATGTTTGTTTTTCTTTTTTTTTCAATTTTCATCATTTAATAAAACTGCCCCTAATATTATTACAATAATTATTATTAAATCCAGAATGTGTATCTCACATATATATATCGGTATTTATTTCTTCTTGTAACAATTATCTTGGGGAGAAGCAGTTAACATATATGTATGCTCGATATATCACAGGCTATTTGGTGTGTGATCTTGTGACTTGCGACTGACAGTGAAAGTGAACATCTTTTTCACTGAAGAAAAGAAAATTCTTTTTATAAATTTCTTTTTCTTTCCATTCATTCACGCTTTTCCAATCTCTAGCTCACAAGTAATCATTTCCATCTTTAGTGTTGATTTTTCATATTTTCTCAATCTGGACGTATTAGTATTAGTTAAACAAAATATTTTATGTGTTTAGTCCTAAGTCTATTGTTTAATCAATAAGTGATAATTTGAGTTTTTTTTTTTTTTGTATACTCACATTTTCGTGTTTAACAAACACAATAATAATAAATTTGGGTGCGTTTTATTTACCAATGATATAATCAAAATTTTATTAAATGATAAGAAACTAAGAAAACTAAGAAAAGAGCATTTTGTCCTTAGGAAAAACCCAAATCAAGACAAAATTGCAAATTAATATGTTATTATATGGCGAAGCCGTTTATCAACTATCTTACACGTTTACACTTACTACTTACTACTTCTTCATAAGCGAAAAATTGAACTTTATTGCCTTTAATTTAATTTTCGTGAGATTCCTTATACGGGAGGTTGGTCCGAAAAATAGATTAATATTATCAAAATCTATATAAAGGTTTATTCATTGCAAGAAACTTCATATGGAATAGAATCGAATGGAATGGAAAGTTCACTCATATGGAATGGATTTGTATATGGCCTTACTACAACCAAGTTCCCTACATTCCCCACATTTAGTAGATCAAAACATTGTATTTCAATTGCTTTTGTTGAGAAATATATATTTATTTTTTTTGTAATTTTTTTATAATATTGAAATGTTATTCTCATATGTTTTCTATGTATACTGTATCGTAATAATTTTGTAATTTTGATAATATAATTTTAACAAAAAGAAGTCTACTTTCTTAGACCGAAAGGCGAGATCTCAACAAAATAAATCGAAAATTGGGTCCTATAGTTTGAACATAAAAATACACAGACAGCCATTAAACCGACAAATATACTTAGATTGTTTCGAAAAATAATTCTAAACCGCGAGTGATGTAATAAAAATTAAATATATCCCCTAAGTGATTTTGGCTTTTTCATATATCGCGAAATCTGTTCACTATTACACTTAAGTTTTCAGTTGTTACGTTTCATATTACAAAAATGGTTCCACATAAACCAATTTCTGTAGGGATCAATCAAAACATATTTATGCCTTTGATCCGTAGATTGATTATAAATACACAGAAAATGATTCAAAATCGATTCATATATAATAGAATGTTGCATACGTCATGAAAACTTGAAATATCCCTACAAGAAGCGGTTCAATCTAAAAATAGTTTAATACTTTTTCTGTGAAACGTTAATTACTTTATAATAACATTGATAATTAAATAAGTGTAACATTTCAATTATAGGTTAACTGAATCTACAGAAGCCTATGTGAATTATACGGCAAAACCGCGAGTGGTATTACCGCCAAATTATGTCAAGGGTAAGTATGACAGGTAATATAACTGTAACGTGTATAAAACCATATATAAATTTATAAATGTATAGATTTTTATAATAAAGTTAAAAATTTTATGGTTAATTTAGAAATATTTCTAGTAAAACTACAAATTTGCTTAAACAAATATTTTCGAAGATAAAGAAAAATTCTATTATAGTTAGAAATTCTAATTTTCAAGAGTCATAAGAACTTTGTGGAAAACTTTAGTTTAATTTATTTAAATTTTACGATTTTACAAACTTCCTAGTGCAATATTTTAATATAATTCCACTACGTACCTAACAAAATAACGAGACAACATCCGTTAACACTAAAATGTAGAAAATATATGCGAAGTAAGTAAGAAATATACAAATTCATAACACTGTACGCTTTCTTATAAAGGGTATTCCCCGAAATAGGGTAGCATTTTTTATTCGCGTTGCCTATGCTTGGGGTAGCTCTACTGACGACGACGATCGTTGTCCGCTCATTGTGTTCTACACAGACCGGAATGAAAGATATTCGATTAAATGTCATCGTTCGACAAATGACTTTCAATTACAAATCAAGACTTAGCGCTCAATTTGTCGATAATTTGCGGAGAGATTCGACAAAAAAATTTCATTACAATTGTCAGTTTACAACGATCTTCTATGTCATGACATGTCCGGCATGTCCAACTTTTTCGGAAAACTTGATTGCTTTGCCTATATTTATATACCTTAGTAACCTGAAATATTAACGGATAAGCTGTCAACAGTAGCTTTCTGCGAGGATTTTAAGAACACATCATAGCTGACCGTATTATATTTCTTTAATAAATTAAATTTTCAATCCAATGTCAGGGCATGCAATAAAAATTCTTGCGAAATCTTTATTCCATTCAGTGGAGTCATCATCATGTATCATGTACCTTTGAGATAGTCTCTTTCTACGTTAAAATGCAACTGTGTAAGAGAAGCGACACCAAAAGAGACACATACTTTGTTGTCTCTTTTGGTATCGCTTTGCATTTTGCATTAGCACTGAGCATAAAAAGGGAAAAATTACCGCCACAATCTCTTACAAAGTTGTATTTTAATGTAGAAAGTGACTATCAAAAAGTTACGTGATGATCTTCCTAAATATGGACCTTTACGTAGTGAATGAATTTTATCCTCTAAACATGCCAAACCATCGTTAGCTCTTAAGAGAAATTAATTTTTAGATCAGTATTGCGGTACGATCTTTCCTTGGAGCAGATGACATTTCAAATACATCAGATCCTCTCCATTTTGGTACATTATTTTTGTGATTTTTTTAAGCTTTCGACTGTAACACGTTTCTCTAATAAAAATAAATTTTTTATTCCTTTTTAAATAACAAACAATTATCGATCATTTTAAAGCGGGAGATAAGGAACAGCCTTTTGTTTAAGTTTTTTTTTCAAGTTGATTTTTAAAGTTTAATAGTTTCAACATTGACATTACAAACACATTATCAAACTGTTAGTTTGCCTTGATCTTGATAGTTGTAGAAAGGACACTTGCATATAATAAAAAATGAAAAGTTGTATACCTAAGTTGTAACACCAAAGAGAGTTATGCGCTTAAAAGAAAAACAAAAACCTTCCAATCCCTAGTAATGACTGCTAACACGAAAATTTATTTAACCCTATTAGAGTGTAGACATATTGCTTAATGTATATATATATATATATATATGTACATACGTGCAAAAATCTAAAAATGTCTGGATATATGTACACTTAACAAACCTTGCTGGCACGTTCACGTATACAACTGCATCTAACTAATTTGAGCAGCGGGTGGTGATTACGGTAGTTAGTCTGATTTCCTCTTTTACCCTTCTTCAGTCGAAATGCGTTCACATTTTCACGAATTAACTTCAATTTCAATGCAATTTTAAAAACTTCAACTTATATGTACACTTAACTTACACATATTTATATATATATATATATATACGTACATGCCCTTATATATATATATATGTATATATACGTACTTGCACATTCATATATATTGATTTTCGAGGTAGAAATAAAAAATAAGTAAAAAAAAATTTTTGTTGGCATTCACGACCAACTAAACGTTTGCTTGTGTCTCAGGGTCGAATAATTTAATCGCCTAAAATTTCCGTTTCCTTTGCACAAGAACATAAGCATATGTATTCAAAAAAAAAAAGTTTGAAATTCCTTTATTCCATTATGTCATACAGGATTTCTTAATACTTTTTATTTAGTGATCTTTGAAAGTTTTGTGAACTAAGTAGTTAAGAAATCAGAGATGGTTTTTTAACAGAGTGAAGCTTTTAGATCTTAATTGCAATGCAACTATGAAAGAAAAAAGGTAGTAATTATTCAGTTTACTATTATCTTACATCATGTAGCGCGTTCATAAGAACCAGATTTGGAATCAATAAAGAGGTGTTTTCAAGCCTATTTATGGCCATATTCTTTTGGTTTTTGAAACTGTTGAAGTGATAGTATTTTATAATCTAATTATATCAAGATATCTTGATAAATGGGTCTCGAAAACTTTTTCGCACATTTTAGAAAGAATCCTTGTTAAGGTACGTCGATTATTCGAACTTACCTTACTAATTACAGTCAAAATTAAGAGATCATGTATTATGATGCTATCTAGGCTTATATTCGCCCAAGAAAGAAGAATAAACTACTGAGTCCATTTGGCCTCTACGTTGACCAATTCTTTTTTTTTGTGAGTTAAGTTTCAATTCACAGTTCAGCAAAATTAGAAAAAAACGGATGTATCTGTCCTTGATAGGTGATTATATATTACATTTGAAAATGCTTGACAGCTATTGATTTTAAACTTGATGAGCGTGTTTATCAGTAAGAAAAGAATGATTTCTTAGAAATTAACAAAAAAAAAATATTGATTTATTGGACTGATAAAAATATTTTGAAAATATACATAGATATAACCTTTCCCTAACTCTATAACCCTATTATTAGTTTATATTTCATTATTTCATATTACAATGCTTCAAAACTTTTTCAATACATTCTTTTTATTGTAAGCTTAGTTCTCAAGAAACTACTTACACTTATTTAAAAAAAATAATATTTAGAACAAAGCTAAAATAATCTTAATACCTATACTAGTCCATTTAAAATAGTCATGTTAGAACGATCCCGATCAATTAATTATCTCGCTTGCAACGACATACATTACCTATAAACCGACTATTTTTATCTCTATTTTATCTTTTTGAAAGTAAGATATAGCGATAACCGCCAACTTCAGCGATTAAGACTCAATAAATATCTATGTAGAACCAACAGATATTTCGACCTTCAAGTTGAAACACAAATCCTAGTTTCTCTTTCTTCTCTCTTCTGTCTGTCAGCCTTTCTAAGCACTTCATAATCAAATTGTTTGACTAGAAGAAGAAGAAACTCTGCGTATACTACACGGTTAAGGCGTCAATAGTATAGTTTAGATTTCTGATTTTGAAATGAGATCTCATATCCTTATTAAGTTTTCATTCTTTGCGTTCTCATGTTTATTTCAAATTATATATTTTCCAATTTAATGTTTTTTTTTTTTTCAATAATCAGCCAAGAGAAATAATTTTCGTAGTATTACCTTCTAGATAAGAAAACAATTATTTTAAAAATATTGGTCAGCCAATCTCTTTCAGAACCCAAAATCATTATATTCCCAATTCATTTTTCACAACGAGGAACAAAAGATGGAAACTTTCAAAATACTTAAAAATTCAACTATTTCTGCTGGACTATGGGTTTTAGGGTTTTCGTGCTTTATTTTTTTATATTGTTCTAAAGAAATCTAGTAAAAAGTTGGTAAACGTACACCAAAAAATATTAATACACGTCCATCTGTCGTTAAGCCTCCGATAAATTTCCCTTATCAGTTTAATATTTAGCTGAGGCAACGGGTGCTCCGTACGGACGTATGGACTTCTTATATACAGGTAGCGAAGATTCGACTTTTTTGTCATAGAAAATTTGGCCCATCGTATAAAGGTCTCACACGTATACATAGATATGTATACATATCATGAAATACTATTAGTTATTTTTGTTAAGAAATTTTGAAAATTGGAAAATAGTTTCGAAGCAATTACGTTACAAATAGATGAATAGACAAAGAGGGTAATTATGTATGTCTACGCGACATACTCCTTGTTTTTTGGGAGTTAGTTAGTTGACAGTCTATCAAAATCTAATTATGTAACACTATCTGTAACTTTCCAATTGCCGCCGGGAATTTTTCCAATATAATAGATTATTAGCTGAGACAGAAAACACATGACACAAAACACGTATGGAGTACTTAATAGCAATAAGGAAAAATTTAATGAATACAAAACAGTACAAAATTTGTGTTAGACCATAAAATGGATATAAAATGCTTAGGTTTGAGAAAAAACCAAACCGTAGTTCTCACTGAGTTGCAAGAAATTTATATTTAATTAATGCAGACTAATAAAAATTCCATGTACATGTAAGCAATAATAGTGTATACGCTTTCAATCCGATACATTTCTAAACGAAATGAAAAGAGTTGGTGGCGCGAAATAAAATTCCTCTCTTAAGGCAAGGATACACCAGTTTATTATCTAGGTACGTCCGCAGAAATGATTACAGTAATCGGTAAGATATATAGAACAATTTGGATATCTTTTGAAATTAGCTTGTCACTGCCTGTAGTACATAGTACACAGTTATCAAATCAAAACATTATAAAAGTTCGCACAAAGTTGCAGCAAACAATTTGTATTCGAAGTCATTTGCCACACATTTCTTTAATAAAAAAAGCTTACTTGCTGATTGATGAATATAAAACCGATATTAAGTTTGACTTTTTTTTTCATTCACTTCATTTTCATCATTTTCTATCAACTCAGTACTGTTACAAAACTAACTTTTTGTAATTTTTCTTTAGATACATTCCGTATCGTTATATAATTTTTACAATTTATTAAAAGAAACTAATTCTTTAACGCTTAGTTACTTCTTCAATATTTTTAATCAACTCCTCTGTTTTAACTAAAATGCTCTGCATATAAACCATACGAATATCATAAACTCTGCTGGATTTCTCGACGTAATTTCAATTTCGCGAGAATTCTTTGTCAATCTTTGCTTTCATTGACAGGTGCAAATGTGCCTTTTTATGCCCGCAAAAGGTAGCACATTAAAAGGAATTTCCTCTTTCATAGATTTTATCAAATTTGTTGCAGTTGTATTTTATCAGTTTGTGATTTTCGTAACAATGCCTTCCACTTAATCTTTTTCGTCCCAGACAAGGTCATTCTCGTGGGCCACTAGTCGGTTTGTATGCGTCACTTTATCCATGGCTCTGTCTTTTGCGTATTTTCTCACTCCTATAGATTCTGTCAGTTATCTTTATGATGACCTTACATGGCCTTTTCCAGCTGCGCTGACGATTTGGAGCTAAAGCTTTACTACACGATAACTTATACAGCAGCACTGGATCTTCTTCAATAAAATCTCCCAAGTTCGCTTTTGCACCTTTACTGCCCTTTAGCTTGTCACTGGCGATTTGATTTCTCCTTGTAAATCGCTTGAGTCCTTTGTGCTTTCTTGAGTTGTTTCTCACGTATTTCGATTTACCACAGTCCCCACAAGGTGCGCAAAAAACTACTGATTTCGAACATTCTAACCCGTAGAACTTCTGTCTGATCTTTCTAATCACTTTTGTGACGCTAAGGTGCTCTGCTTTTGTTGCTCCTCGATATTCTTCCATGATTTTCTCTGCCTTGGCTTGTGGTACCGCTCTGATCTTTGTGATGAATCTTGAACCTTTTTCCTCATACCATATGCGCCGCAGACATCCATCTTCGAGAATGATGTTTTGCTGTCGAGGCCAACATGCTCTTGTTACAGAACTTCCCTTTAGAAAATTTTTATCTCCTCTTAACGCACCTGAATCTTCCTCTCTTGCTGTTTTGATTACTTCCTTTTGCACACTTATTTTGGTGACTAATTGCATCAGTTCATCTCCTATGCCTTCCGCTTTATTATCGAATTCTTTTACTGTAGCATCGATTCTCTCTTCAGAATCTTCATGTTCTGCTTCATGTTGCGAAGGTACCCCCGTTTAATACAATTGCTTTAATGAAACTTTAATTTCTAAAAATTTAATTTACAATATGAAATATAATTCAATTTTTCACCCGCACTGATCGGTTATATGTTAGATTTATTTGTATTTTCCTTTCACAGAGCTGTTTTTCTTAAAAACTCTGAAATAGGTTTTTGTACTCAATTCTAAGACAAATTCAACTATGGAGATAGTAGTTTTGCTATCTAAGAATTTAACGTAAATGAGCGAACGTATTTGGAGATTGACATCATCAATTTTGTTTACATAATTAGATTTTATCGAAAACTTTCACTATGCGCCCATTCTAGGAACAGTCTGCTTTTAATGCAATTACCCTGAAATTAAATTAAATCAACTCTGAATCAATCGGAACAGAAGAAGAAACGTCGGATAGGCAAGCTTAAATCGATGCTGAAGCGAAATATACAATAAAATATAGATTCATTTTAAGTCCCTCTTGGAATTCTATATACCCGTACACTTTAACATATCCCTATTCTATAGGGTATGGAACTATATATATTAGTTTGGGGAAAAAGAAATCCATTATTTTTTCGGTAGATGGCTACACTGGTAGATTTCTCGTAAAGTATCGATCAAACAATTTCAGATTTATGCTCGTTGGAAAGGTGACATTTCGCAGTAAAAAAAATTCTTTTGTTGTTTTTTGTTTGGTGTATTCAGTTGTGAGTTACAGCGTGTTAAAAATGGAAGTGAACAAAGTGAACAAATACTGTAACAGCCAATTATGTGCAATTTTGGTTTCGTAGATTCCGTTCAGGAATTTTTGATGTTAAAGAT